>CAJPEV010000983.1:44965-83229 GCA_905338385.1 Darwinula stevensoni
GGATATGGCCCCCCCCCCCCCCCCCCCGGAATGGACAGCAGTCGATCGTCGACAGTAAACTGTCTTTCTATCCAGGGTTTTCATTCCTTATCTGCTCTGGTGGTTTCGATGGGGAGGGGGGGGGAGAGGGGGGGGAGGGGAGGGGATGGGGGTTCGATCCGCTTCTACAGCCACATTTCTTTGAAGCTGGATGGAAAATAAATCCTGGACGCGTCACTGTGAACGGTCTCCTTCGCCATTCGAAAACGGTCTCCTGCGAGGGGAAGGGGTCACGGGGGGGTCACGGGGGTCACGTTCATCGTCGGTTTTCCTGCCGCTGTCGTTTACTTTTCCCATCTTGCGGGGCATCCCCCGCCTGTCCTCCGAAACGGACTCGATGAGGCGATCGAGTCCATTCTCTTTTTCTCTTCTGCCATGCTCGGACGAAGGCCTCGATTCCGAAGCCCGGTTCGTGGTACAAGTGCTATCTCAAGCTCGTCGAGGCTTCAAAAACTCTCGTGAACGCGAGAAGTGGAGAGGGGGGACGCAGAGGGGAGGGGGGGGCAGAGGGGACGGAATTTCCTCGTGTAATCTTGAGGCGTCTCGATTCGGTCTTCCAGTGCCGTAAGCACTTGACAAGCTGCAAGAAGCTCGGTGCCGCTGGGGGAATGGAGGGAATAACCCATCGGGGATCCTGCCTTTCGAGGAATAATCCGTCGGGGAAGTTCCCTTCCGGGAAAATGTCCTGGAAAGAAAGGATTTTCCTCGAAGAGAAAATGTCTTCTCGCGAGAGACGGTACCTGGAAAAGTCCACCCTGGGAAATACTTCTTACAGAGAACGAACAGCTCGGGGGAAAAACCCATCTGGGAATTTTCTTTTGCGGAAGACCCCATGAACGGTGAAATTTGCCATTCGACAGGTCGAAGAGGCGAGGATCCAGGCCGGACGAGATAAAACCGCGTCATCCCACTCCTTCCTCTGCGGTGTTGTATTTCGCGATAGGGACGGGGAACGGCCTCGATCTACTTTCGGTCGAATCGTAGCGAGGAATGCGCTCGACCCGGATACCGTGCAAATACCGTGCAAGGTTGGGAAATTCTGTCAAGTGCATGCACGGGTCAGATTGTTCTGTTTGAGGACCGATTGGGGGCAGCGAAAGGAGAGGTGAGCGAGGATCGGATTTTCACCTCTCGAATTCGCGGGTCTTTCGACGATGGCTCTGATAAAATGTTGCATGCCGATTCGCGGTGGTACGACGGTTGGCGCATTCTCATGCTTTCATCTTTTTCCCGCAAAAGTTGCATTTGCAATCAAATTTGATGCGTGAACGTGAACGTCCATTACGAAAAATGAACTCCACTTCGTCTGAAAGCATGCAGCGGTGAAGCAGCAACGAATCGACACCCAGACTGGAAGATTAGCCGTCACGTGGCAATCCGGTTCGCGACCATAGAAATGGCCTAATCATGTCCTAATCCGAGAAAAACTGTCAGGAGGGAAATTGCGTTTGCGCCGAAACTCTCGTTATCAAAAGTTGACGCTTCCCTTTTGGATTTCCATCGACTTTCTTTGGATTCTCGATCCGGGAGGCGAACCAGAATCTGCATGGAACCAGCAGTTTCGGACCCGAACACACCTCTACGAGGGGATTGGCACCTCTCCCCCACGAAACAGGATTCCTCATTCATTCCGACGCGAAGATATGATATAAAGCCGCTCTCGATATGGAGGTTTGGAGGTGAAGGTCAGCCGCCGTGGAGGACGGAGAGGCGCCCGCTTGGTTCCCGTTCGACGCGAGGGGAGACGATCCTCCGTCTCGTGCGGCGGATTCGTCGCTTGAGGCGTTGTGAGTGCGAATTGGGTGTTCGGCGCTTAAGTATGCACTCTGAAATGCATGTGGTTGAGCTACATGCCGAATGTAAAATGTGGCAGTGTTGGAGAGGTTGGTTTTAAGTCTTTTTTTTTTTCTTTCACGCGTAATTTGATCCAGGAAAACCATCTTGAAACTTTAGCGGGTGAAAAAAGATGAACTAGGCAGCAGTAACTCTAGGCAGAGTTACTGCTTCTGCAATGAAAATGCAATCAGCGGCTTGGACGACTCTCGAGAACTTCTTTTCGTGAACTTTGCTGTGCTTACATTCGGCAGAAACTTACATCCCCTCTGTGCCAAATAAGAAAGTACTACTGGTCTGCCCGAATATCTGCCGCGAGTCTTCGGGAAACATTCAGCGCGCATCGCTCCTCTCGTTCGTATATGCACCAGATCCGTTGTTCTCGTTACTTCACCGACACTTATGGGCTTTCTCGATCCAAAGTAATCCGTATGAACTCTCCCTTTATGACCTGAAATCGCCCAACGGCCTCGGTTTTGTGCATCCTCTCACGTGTACCTCAGTGGCAGATGAATTTCCTGAAAATCGTTCACCCAATGTTCGGAGAGGTTTCGGAACGTGGAATTTTCACAGATGAGCAGCTTTTGGGCGCTCGGTTAAGGTACCGTTTCATCTCCGACATTCTATTCTTAATAAGTTTCTCTCAAGGACATCAGTTGATCGTGGAATAAAACTTTTTTTTTTTAGCACATATGTGCTACTCGAGCAGCGAGCAAGCCATCAGGCAGGGGCCCGAGCAAACACGGTACGCACAACGAGATAACGCCTGAGTGACCGATAAAGCGAATCGATACCTGATGCAACTGGAATCAGTCCCCAACTGCTTTTCACAAGGTACCCGATCTTCCCCCGTAGACACCGCAGAATGAGACGTTCGAATCCATGAACGCTTGCGAGGCAACCCGATCCGAGGAATCTCTAGGAAACCGCCCGGTCTGCACGACGGCGTCGACTCGGTGTTGATAATATCTTCACGATGTCGAGGCTGATGATCCGATGCAAAGTCCACAGTGACGCGATGTCGAAAATATATCAAGATTGCAAGGACATCGTCCGGTCAACATTACATCGAGATGCGTCGGGTGAGACATTCGAACGAAGAGGGTTTCCTGATCCCGATGTGAGATGGCGTCAAATCGCCAACACAGGGAGTTACCTCATATGCAACTGGCACGCGTCCCCAGTTCTTTTGGAACGGTACTTGACATTTTCTACTCAGACGACACTGGGTAATGTATCCGAATTCCTGGATACATTTGACGAAAGAGGCAACCCAACTCTATAAGATCCAGGGTAATTCTGACCCTGGGAACGGCGAGAATAACGTTCACGTGTTGATGAGATACCATGAGAGCCCACCGCTCCTTCCCCCTCAATTCAAGCATAGAAGAGAGAGTGTAACTAGAGGCGATGTTCCGCTCGAATGCCATTCATCGACAGGTTCACAAGCACATCGACAACTCCTCAATGGCCGAGCAGCAGACTCGACGAAACACGCGTCACATTGAGGGATCCCTTTGGGTCGAATCCCCGAACGAGTCGATTCCCGAGTCCGCTGCCACGAAGCACTCCTCATGGAGGTGTTGTTGCCACCAGATGTCTCTGTAATATTTCGTTTCCCCCCTCCTCCCCCCTACCCCTCGGAGTGTTGTCTCTAGTTACGTTCTCTACTCTTATGATTTAAGCATAGAAGGGATTTCGAAATCTGTTTCTGCGGTTCACGCAGTAGGATCCATGGAGTGATTTGCAGTCATCTCATCTTTAGCTGCACTCACTCTGCTGTCTTCATCCTTCCGCAAGATCGGGATGTCCTCATCTGATCTCGGCATAGGGTCTGTGTCGAGATGGGAGAAGGGTTTCATACCGTGCTGACGATTCACGGAATACTTCAGTCATCAAATGGCGCATGCGAATTCATCTGCGCGTGCCATTGGCGCATGCGCAATGCATGTTGATAAATTGTTGAGATCTGTCTCATTTCAACATCGAGGGAATGCTGATTCAACGCGGCGATGAATGTTCTTCAACGTTGCAGATGTTGAGACTTCAATGCTGTTCCAACGTTGCAACGACATTGATGTGCAGACTGGGCGGTTCGGAGGGTGGAATGTTTCAACTTCTAGCGTGACTCCGTGGAATGGACAATGGATATTATCACTTCCAATAGGAACTTTACGCAGGGCGCGTCTAACTTATCACGATTCGAATGTGGTGTAAAACTCCATCCTAAAGAATCCTTTCAGATACGAAAACCCACAAGGGGAAAAAGATCTACAGAAGATAAAAATGTTAGAAATAATTATCCGCCTGGAAAGGAAGACGAAATCCCAAGAGACAAGATGGGTGGTTGGGAATATTACCTTCCCTCACAAGAGAAGGTTTCTTTTCTTTTACTTTTCGAATGCAGTTGTAGATAAAGGCATCTGAAGGTCACAAAGCCTCAATTCTGCCTTCCGACGAATCGATGAGACAGTTGTTGGAGATGTATGCATAGAATGTATCGTTACGAGCCGTTGCTGATTTCTTCTCGGACAATCTCATCGTGAAATCACGAGGTGAAGTTCGATAACGCGTAAAACTTCAAGCGAGAAGCTAAAGTCGGGCCTGCAACCGGTGAAGCAGGTTTCTTCCTCGACTCTTCGCTTGCTCCGATGAACTGAAGAGACAATATCTGGAGAATGGATGAAGCCCAAATAATATGTCGAGAATCTCGAAAACTTAAAGAATCGCAGTATGGTGAAGGCTCGGCGTTGTTCTCGAAAACCGATGATGGTTCCTGTTGATTTGCTTTACAGATGGAAGGAAGGTGTGCATACGTCGTCCTCATCATGGCGGCATACTGGATGACAGAAGCCATCCCTTTGGCTGTGACCTCCCTCATTCCCGTCTTCCTCTTTCCCCTATTCGGGGTCATAGGGACCTCCGACGTGTGCATGGTCTATCTGAAGGAGACCAACATGATGTTCATCGGTACGTTTTCTCTATGGTCCCTATTCATTGCGAGAGCGAGATTGTACGAATGAGGTATGCGAATGCGTAGGTGGTCTCATTGTCGCCATTGCCGTCGAGCATTGCAACCTCCACAAGAGGATCGCCCTTAGGGTCTTACTATGGGTCGGAACCACGCAAAAATGGTCAGTTTCCTTCGCTCTCACTTTCCTAGAGATTCATTTGCAAGAAGCCTTGCGAAATGGATGTTGTTCATTCCTTGCCTCCCTTCCAATACTTTTACGTTCAAAAACAAATATATTGATCTAAGGCAGTCAATTTCTCTGCAATTGCGCCAGTCTCCAGAAAGGGGTGAAAATCAACTATATGATCCTTTGTTCCGTATGTAACGAGGAAGGTTGATGCTGGGTTTCATGCTGACGACGATGTTCCTGTCCATGTGGATCTCCAACACGGCAACAACTGCCATGATGGTCCCCATCGTGGAGGCCGTCCTCATGGAACTCTATCGGGTAGGAGCCTCCAAAGATGTCTCGTGCCATTCACTCTTTCTCTCTCTCTCCCTCTCTCGTTCTCTCTCTCTCTCTCCCGTTCTCTCTCTCTGTCTAAAAGTGTTTGTGGTCGATGGAATGTACCAAACAGAAAGAAGAGAATGCCCCAAGAATAGCGGTGGTGAGTGGGTCGTCTCGAGAAGACCTACAACGTGGCAGCATGCAGGAGCTGCGGCGCCTGCCGGAGCGAGAAGCTTCTGAAGCGTCCTTCAAGCCAGTCCTGGAGATAGAGGATGAGTAAGTGCATCTTTTTCTTTTCACGTTGGCATCTCTATTAAGATCGATTCTGCAATATAGTTCAGGAAAGTCCAAGGTTCCCAGTAGTGCGTGATTAGATGGGCGTGAAAGCTGGTTGTATCGATCAGGTGGGGAGTCCCGTTTGAGGATTATCTACATGAGGACGATGACTTGAAGGAGGGATACAACAGTGCGAGAGTAGGGTGCCTATTGGCAATGGCGTATTCCGCCAATATCGGGGGGACGGGGACTCTCAACGGGACGGGACCCAATCTCGTTCTCAAATCCGTTCTCGATCGGTATCGGTCCACGTCCACATTCCTCCCTCAGCATGAAACCTGTATGCATGCATATGAACTCGTTTCCGAGACATCTGTCGCCGGCATTACGATATCTAATAACACCTTACTAATGCGCTTCCTGGCACCAAGTGGCTCATTGTACTATTTGTGGGAGGGGGGCGGGGGGAATATCAACGAAGATAATCACCAGGAAATATGCCAACAAGTGCAGAATACAGAAAGAAAAAAAGAGAGCCCTCTCCATAATTGAGAATATTGTCGTCATCTATGATGCTGATTGGATCTAGCTTGTGGCAAAACTGGGAAAAGGATGACCATTCGAAGAAGTTCAAAGAGGGCTACCACGAGGCTCGGATTCAAGTCTTGTTGGCCGTGGCTTATTCGGCTAACACAGGAGGAACAGGAACCCTAACCGGAACAACACCCAATCTCATTCTTAAGGCAGTGGTGGACGAGTACGTCATTCTTCTTTCTTGGTGCCTGCACGCTGTTCTGAGTCAGTTCGTTTGCATCCCGTGATGTCTCCGCTTGTGGGTCTCGCATGGGAAACTGGGTTTCGTCGCTTGCTTGGGAAGGATGTCTGAACGCAAAGAGTAACCATGCTGAATACGTAGGACGTACGGAAGCGAGTCAGGGCTCAATTACGGTACTTGGATGGCCTTCAACGTCCCCGGAATGTTACTCAACGTCTTCATTGCCTGGCTCTGGCTGCTGGGCGTCTTCCTCTTCGCTCAGTGAGTGGCACGGTCTAATGTCACACCTGAATCTCTCCTGTCGATAGATAAGTTAAAATGGCATGAGCAGGTGGAGGGACCGTCGGAACCACCCAGAGAAGAATGTGACGAGTAAAAGCGATTCAGCGAAGGCAGAAGAGGCGGCTCGAAAGGTGATCGTCAAGAAGTACGAGGAACTGGGATCCATTTCATTCCACGAATTCATGACCCTCACCCTTTTCATCACTCTTGTTCTGCTCTGGCTCTTCCGGGAACCTCAGTTCATCCCCGGGTGGGCCGATAAGATCAAGGAAGACAAGTATTCAATCTTTCATTTTTATTCCCCTTCTTCTCTCTGTTTCAATGTGGACTCTGCGACTTGAATGAACGGCTTCATCACTCTTTAGGCATTTTGAAATCGGAGACGCGACCGCTGCGATGTTCATTGTCTTCCTTTTCTTCATCATTCCTGCGAAACCCGACTTTTGGTGCTTCCGAGAATCTTCAAGTAGGCAGAAACATATTTCCCATATATTTCTCCTTACATTTGGTCCGAGTGAAGATCTTTCACATCTTAGATGAGCCGTCGCAGTCGAGCGTGGCTCTTCTCAACTGGAGGGTCGTCCACGAGAAGTTGCCATGGGGGGTTGTTCTCCTCCTCGGTGGAGGATTTGCAATGGCCGAGGCCTCCGAAAAATCCTGCCTGTCCTATTGGCTGGGTCAGCAGATGGGAAGTATGAAAACGTTGGATCCACCCGTTCTCGTTTTCATCATCACTCTCATGACTGCCATGATAACGGAGGTGGCCTCCAATACTGCTACTGCTACCATCCTCATGCCAGTTCTGGCACAGCTCGTACGTTCATTCCTAAACAAAATATTACTTAGTTTACTTCGGATGTTATGGAATGGGTCCTAATGTGAGGACAACCTTTCCAACATGGTTTTCTTTTCTTGTTTTGTCTTGTCTGTCTATCTGCTGCAAAAAAAGTATTTAAGAAAGTTAGGGGGAAGTTAGGTGGTTAAGAATGGGGGCAAAATTGTATCGTTCTCATAAATTATCTTTCGTTTCTCATTCTCCTTTGAATGAAGTCAAATGTGGTGAAGATGAATCCTTTGTACCTGATGCTGCCATCGGCTGTGGCTTGTTCATATGCCTTCATGCTACCCGTGGCCACTCCTCCCAACGCTATCGTCTTCGAGGCCACCCAAATGAAGACCACCAGCATGGTACGTCGAGGTCCTTCTTTCCCCACGTCTTTCCTTTCGACTGGATAACTTCTCCTTTTCCCTGTGATGCAGATGAAGGCAGGGTTTGCCATGAACGTGATCTGCGTGTCAGTGATCAACCTTATGATCAATACGTTGGGGTACAGTATCTTCCACTTCGACTCGTTCCCCGCCTGGGCGAATGATACCGCGACTTCCGGCTCATCCGGCTCCTCGCATTGCAACTACACTATTTCCTAGTACCTTGATGTCCTTTGCATCTAATACTCTTATTCATGTCTTCCAACTGTTTTTTCAAGTATCCGGTGTGGGAATCCAGAGACTGCATGACAATTAATTTTCATGTAGTATCATCATCAAAGACTTTTAAGGGGATAGAATGTCCATTGGATTCCTGTCTAGCAGCCGACTTGGTTTAATGTGTGGAAGACATGAAAATAGGATTGGTTGTGAATGGATGTGGATCATTATATTTATTCATCATTAAAATAACATTTTGGAAATGGAAGGCTATTTCAGTCACGGAATCCAATCATATCGGTCTTTCCCATTTTCCCTCATTGGATCTCTTAGACAACTCAATCACCCAAAACAATGCTATCATCTTCCTTTCATATCTTGCAGGAACCGGCCCTCATCCTGCAGACCCAGAGTCAAATATTTCAGGTTCACAACATTACAATCACCATCATTTATAATTAGAACAATTCGCTCGATCAAATCATCCAATAATTTTATTTCATCAGTGCACCGTTAGAAAAAAATCCTCTGTACTATAACGAAAACTATATACTTGCTGGTGCTTCCGTCCAAGCAGTTTTTAATCCAATATTGCATCGAATTTTTGTTAAGCTTTTGCCCGGACAAAGTATAAGAGATTTCCCTATTAGCTCAAAGTGGAAGAACATGACGCTTTCTGGTGCACAAAGTCAATATCTCAAGCTTCACAGCAATGTTACGGTGAAGTCGACATCGTATTGACAAATACAGTATGTGAAATTCTCATTCACTTCGTATCGCTCTAAACATTAGGACAGGTTGGAAGGCATATCGACACCTTGGGACATTCCTCTTAACCTTCTTCGTATAGGACACTCCCCACTTCTCGATGGGGCTGAAGTGGGGGGACCCCGAATGTCATTCTTTTGATATTTTATTATTGATTTATTTGTTTATCTTATTTTGAAAACGACATTAAGGTAGCAGGATTCCTTTAGGGCGACTTTTGACTCCAATGAATATCGGAGTGAGAACAATACACCATTGGGAAGTGCAGGGAATGGCTTCCGTTTCGATTATTTAATTAGCATAAATTATGCTAATGAGGTACCAATATGGCCGACACAGCACCAAAATCCTAACCATCTTTGAGACAGCATTTCTCATGTATTAATGATTCTGAACTCACGAAACTCATGCAATACATCGATCAAATATTTATTCAAGTCCCGATGGTTTCAGATTTTCAAAGAACATACATACAAAGAATTCTCAGCTGACTGAACAAATTTTCACCATTTTCCTCCCAATAATAATTGCAAAATAGCAAAAAAATCAGTGTATTTGAGAAACAGTAAAAAAAAATGCCACGACCATTCCCTGAGGAGACATTTCAAGTATCTTAGGCAAAAAAAATTACTCATGAAGGTACGAAATCAACGAAGTTATGGCGTCTTAAAGATTACTGTCCATGATGAAAAGCGTTTACTGAGAAAGCCCGAAGGAATAGTGAAAATCTCCATCTATTCGTAGATTTCGATGTCTAATGAGCACCTGCCTCGTAGAAATTACCCTCAGAATCCTCACATTTATCGTAAAGACCTTTTTTTCATCGCTCGCAACACTTTTCGGCGTTTTTTTACCAGCTCCGACGACTTTTTGGCCGAGTGATACAAACGGCTCAGATCACAGTCTTTGGCACTCTCACCTGTAAATCTCCCATAAGGCACTCCTAGTTGCTCAAATAGTCTCAAAACGGCAATGCTGCCGTCATTTAAGTGACTGACAGCCGAGTAGACAGCCTCCTCGATCGTTTTGTGGCCCACAAATACTTCCTTATTACACTTCTCCTAAATAAGTTTATTCAAACATTCATTTGTGTTTTATGTTTTGCCGTACAGGCATTTCGCAAGTAGCTCTAGTGATGCAAGTGAGTCGTAAATAAGGTCTATCAGTTCTAAAAAATTTTCGACGTACTTTTTGTGAAAATATTCTACACAGATGGACGTATCCAAGGGCCAAAGTCGTTGCTAGGGAGACATTGTTTTTGATGATCATCACTAACCATTGTAGTAAAAATAGAGGACCTTTTTCTCATTTTTCGATCGAACATCGATAGAGCAGTGAAAATACTATAGCCTGAACCAAATTTTGGGAAAACAATATTTTTCATGAAAATCGACTTTTAAATGGGATTGTGTACCAGAATTATCAGAAGATAGTCATACGTTTAATGTTTAATCTCTTCGTGAAGAGAGAAGTAATGTTCATAAACAGAGCCCTCGATCTCGGAGCGCGGCCGGATTTCCTTCCGTTGCTAAGGTCAATCATTCATGGCGGGGAAAAAAGCGACAGCAAGAGTCAGCGAGATGCCATCGACATTTCCACATGTATCTCATCTGTTCCGTTCGGAAAATCGATTGCAAAGTGAAGTGAAGCGGATAGAGTAGTTAATCAATAGGCGCGATAGCGCCGGTTATCTTTCTTCAACCCCTTCCCGCCGCAAAATTCAACCTCCTCGTATTCCTGTCTGAGAGCATAAACAGGAACGAAATTTGGCATACTTCTTCCTCTCTCACCACGGAATCGCTCCAGCTAATTTGAAGCTCCATCTCCCAGGGGTTGCGGAGAACACTGAATCTCGTTTTTGGAGGATGTGAATTTCATTCCGTTTTTTTTTACCCCCCCCCCTCCGGGTAGCCACTCCTAGGAGGTTTTGGAGGAAAGAGACCAACCATAAGAAAGATATTGACTCGTAGATGACGAAAAGTGGCTTTTTTGCTGTTTGCGTTGCTCCATTTCGCCATAAAAAATGAAATTAGCTGCCCTTTCAATTAGGCTTAGAGTGCCAGCTCCGGTACAGTCCCCCAGTGTTACCGGATACCGTGCCGAAGTTATGGCAGATTCAAGACTGTTTCAACCTTCGTATTGGCGTCTGAATCTTCTGGTTTTTAATGTATGAGACATTTTTGTGCAGAGTTCATGAGATGAGTTGAGAATGAAGCTGTGGTTAGCAGATATTGATCGATGTGGTGCGATATATAGATATGTTATCCGGACATCCCTGATTTAACAGGATGGCGCTTACCATGGATTCCATGCTGCATGATGGCATTCTCTCAGACGTATTCGAGATGGTTCGAGGAACTCCAAATAAGCCTAACGTTCCACGTCCCACTGAAATTGAGTCCAGAATTGAGTTTCTTTTAAAAAGAAAAAGGTATGGCTTGGCGTGACCTGAAGGCAGTCTGTTGGTTAGGCCTGGGCCTAACGTTAGCGAGTCCCAGGGAAAGGGGGGGGGTTGAAGAAAGGGAAAGCGATTGAAAATTGGTTTTCACATTACTTCATGATTAACATAGAGGCAAGAATGTGGGACCGAGGCCAGCAAACGAGGCCCCCCAGGAAGCTTTAAATCCTCTAACACACAGGCCATGGACATTCAAAGTGGCGCTCGGCAGAAAGTAATGGAAAGAAACACCCTTCTCGCGAGTTTTGATACGTACTATGACGCACTAGACACGCATGGCTATTACTTCAAAACGTTCTTCTCAGTCGAAACACGATATCGTTTTGTTAGAAAGGCCCTATGGGCATGAAGATAATTCAGAGCGATACAGAGAGGTCGAGAAGCATGAGATGCAGCCAGAGTCCGTTCGTTTACTCGAAAATAAACCGACATAATCCTATGAATCCTGCGAAGAACCAGAGAATAGCATACACTCGCAAGAGCTCTGAAAGAAATGGCCTGCTCTGGGTGAGACGTCTGGATTCGTGAAATGTAATGCGCATGCGCCAGCAGGAGATTCTGATGGTTCATGCGCATTGCAAAGGGGGACTCAACTGCAGTGTCGCTCTCCCTGGAGCCAAGCCCTGCGAATGCGCCTCAGGTCGAGATGAGGAGGGCTGGCAGTTCATCGTGGCTTTCCCTGTTTATCAGCATGTTTAAAGTCCGCAACTAAAGGTTTTGCTTTCGCCCTTTTCAAAGGCAATTTCTTTAGCAGATGCTTTTTTTTTTTCCTGATAAGTTGAAAAATGGGAAGTAAGCGTAGAATTCAGATGTTTCCAAGATATTGAAAGCGGCGTTCTTTTCTTCATGGTTCGCGCCTAAAAAACAATAGGTATTTGCTTGGTATTCTTTACTCACCGCGTAAGACACTGAGGATTCCTAGTGTGCCCTGCGAGTCCTGAAACAAAAGAAAAATTACTATTGATTCCCTTATGCTTTCGAGACACCCTGTATGGGAGAAAAAGTGGTCGACGCAATAGAAACCGAAGTGCAAGCGGGAAGAATGCCTTCCTCGAAGCTTCGAGGCATCTCTCACCCCTGAATGAATTCGTTATTCGACCGTCTCCGTTTCCGAGACTCACAGGGTTCTTCCATGGTTTCTGAAGATTCTCTTTTGTTGGAAAGGGAAGGGGCCGGAGATTCGAGGAAGAGGGGAAACTGGCTGGTTTCGGGTTGTCGCTCACGTCCCTCGTTCATGAGGTGGCCCATGAGTCGCGCATCAGAGGGGATTCTCTTTTTTTCCGTTGTTTTTCTCTCGGCAGTTGTTCGAATTGAATGGTGGTTTTTTCGATGAATTTGGCATGTTCGGTGGTGATGGTATTCTTCAGTTCGTCCAGGAAATCAGATCGTCAGGCGAAACTGTCCTATTGAATGGCCTCTATATCGCAAGATCAGACACTAATGGATTCGGTTTTCTGGAGACATCTAAAGGACATAATCTGGCACGATCACGATCTGACGCATTGGCACGATCACGATCGGGCACATTGGATGCATTGACGATCCATCACCTCTGAATGTGCGAAAATCATCGTGAAAACATTGAAGAGTTGAAGAATCCATCCCGACTCGTAAAAACATGTATATGGAGACGGCACTCATTTCGAAAACCTATTATGATCAAACGAAAAAAAGGGGAATTTCATACGGTGCACCACATGTGAGCCACCCTGTACATGACCTTCAAAAGAATGGTGTACGATTATGTGCGTTCATATCTCATTCACGCACGAGTCGCGCAATTCGTTCTGTGGTCTGACAGCGGCATGATCAGAGGAGGCGGAGACGGTTCGTGACGGCTCGCTCCCTCAAACTCGTCTCGAGACGATCGGGGAAAAGAAGGAGTCGACGAGAGAAGACCCCCAACCCAAGGGAGAGAAGACCCCCAACCCAAGGGAGAGAAGACCCCCAACCCAAGGGAGAGAAGACCCCCAACCCAAGGGAGAGAAGATCCCCAGCCTAAGGGAGAGAAGAAAGAGTCGAGGAACACTTTCTCGCATCTTCTCATCTCCGAAAACGAGGTGAGACTTTCGCGACGAGGGGCCTTTCATTAATCCCCGTCCAAAGGGATCGAGCACTGTGAGAAAAAATGGTCCGGCTTTTGTCCCTTTAAGGGTGTTTCAACTGGAACTCATATTTATCATATGTGGGTTACATATTTTGCCTTTTTAATCGGTTATGTTAAAGATCCTTTTAAAGAGGTTAAATAATAAACGGATCTGTCACATTCCTAGGATACCACTCCCCAATTTTATCATTCAATCGTCAGGACAAAAAAGCTCGTGAAAGACTTGGTGGTCCAAGTTTCTTTATTCGATTCAGATGTTCCATGCGGATGAAGTTAAAATTGATTGTGTACGGGCTACTGTTAGTGAAATCAAGCTTTTTTTGGTCTAAGATCCAGGAATCTGTCTCGAATATAGAAATAACGAATGAGGAATGAGTGTCCGCGTTCATTACTGCCGGTAATGAGGCAAGACGAAACACAGGACGAAATGAGATAACGTACCTGTGAGGGAAATTCCCAGGAAATAGGGAAGGGCGATTCTACGTACTGAGGGAAACTGGAAACTGTAAAAACAGTTACTGGAAACTGCAAAACTGCAAAACTGTAACACCATGACTCCATCTAGTGGTCAAAAGAAGGGAACCTTACGAGGGTTGAAGGGTTGATCGAAAAGTTCCGGGACTGAATTTTTTTAATGATGCTGTGGTGGCTCTTTCCGACTACTGACAGGTATACGCTTGAAAGTGGTCCTCTTCGGCATCTGCACAAATTTTCCGGCGCTTCTTCAGTCGCTGGAATCATTGCCGATTCTCGGCTTTTGGAATCGCCAGCGGCGCTCGTGGCGCGTTCGTGACGCTACTTTAAATGTTCTCATATTTCAGCGGTTTCGGCGGTTTCCGACCTTCCCCTGCAATCCTCGGTGCTTCAAAAGCAAAAAAAAAAAAAAAAACTCACCGAAGTTCTCTCCTAGTGATTTCTTCTTGTTCCCTAGGCCAAAAGAGTGTGAATCTTTCCGGCGGCCGAAGGAAGACCGGAAAATTTGTGCATATGCCTAAGTGGGCTGGTTTGAACAGAACCATGAGTAGTCGAAAAGAGTCACCACGTAAAACATTCAGACCCGGGAACTTTTGGATCACCCTTCGTACGTGACACCCTTGCAAACGGTGTTTCCTTCTCATCCTTCTCATCCTTTTCTTCCGTTTAACCCTGAAAAGGTTAAAACCTGAACTCCGTTCGGTAACATCAGGTTTCCACGAAGAACTATTTCGTCGGGGATAAATATGCAACCTCAAAAAGGATATATTTATTCCTTTTCTTGATGGTATATTTGAAAAATTTTCCGAGATAATTGATAATTGGTCTCGTACACAGTGACCCCATTTTCATTCGTCGAAGATAGCGGTTCGAGGGTTTTACGAAAGCGAGAAACTGTCTCATCTTCGGGGTGGGTTATGAGTCCCACGTCGTTCAGAGCAAACGCACGTATCAGATCGATGACGGTCCAGCAACCTGATACGAATTGGTCCACCTTGTACGCGTGCTACTTTCCCTCGCTTTAAAATAAAAAGACCATCACTTAAATATTAAATTTTTCCTCTGGAGCTGGAGAATTGATTCATTTTTCATCGAAAGACCATTTTCCCTTCAGTGTTTCGTATATGTAACCTCAGAAGGGATAAATATGCATTCCTGTTCTCATTGATACTCATTTATCCACGCACACGATTAATAAATATTTAAAAAAAAGAAATGTTTAACCCTCTCAATCGAAAAAAAAAGGATATAAAGAATTCATCGCATTTCAAATAAGCATCCAATTAACCTTTTTAAATGGTGGTTCACGATCATCTAACCTTTTTTTACGGTTTATCCTTCACCTAGGTTAAACCCTGAAGGCTTTGACCTTTTAGCATCCGTGGGTGGCCATCGCGATGCGGCCAGCGGCGGCGAAGAGAGTGAAGTGGACCTCCCACGTCTTCCCCTTCTGGAAGACCTGGGTCATCGTCCTCGTACCGACTCTGGCTCTCCCTTTACTCTTCATTCCTCAACAACGAGTGGTGAGTCTCTCTCTTCGCCCCACTGAGGGGATCCTTTTATTCGAGGTGGATCGTCATCATCCGCCCGTGTAAAGAGGCAAACTCTAACTTACAAGGTCGTTTTTGTAGATGAGGAACTCGGTCGCATTCCCAAGACTAGGTCCGGATCGTACCGGTAAGTGGCTCGGCGCAAGATGTGCTCGAGTGTTGCTCATCGTTTGTCTCGTGTGGTCAAACTGTAAGAAAAAGGAAAGCTTTTCTTTTTTGCTCACATCCACTTTCCTGATCCCGTTTCTAAAACCTCTAAGTAATGGCTAGGCAGTATAATATCGAGAACTGGAAATGTTAGGAAAGCGTCTGCATGACTTAGCCAGGAATTTTAGCATCTCCCCGTATTAGCTTGGGTCCGTGTTCATGCGAAACAGTCCAAACGTCTGTCCTTCCTCCCTCCCCCCCTACCCCCCCACCCCTCCTTCCTTTCCAGCGTGATCTGTTCCAAGAAGCAGATATTCTCAAAATGGATTCTAGTCCATATTTTGAAAGTGGAGACGTACTGATGAAGCTAAACAGAAGGTTGAGTGATGTCCCAGAAAGCCCATACTGGTACGAGCCGATTGGGATTACAGATGGAGGGAAGGTGTGCATACGTCGTCCTCATCATGGCGGCATACTGGATGACGGAAGCCGTCCCGTTGGCCATAACCTCCCTCATTCCCGTTTTCCTCTTCCCCCTCCTTGGGGTCTTGGGCACCTCCAAGGTCTGCACGGTCTATCTGAAGGAGACCAACATGATGTTCATCGGTACGTACTCTCCCTTCTCCGCATCTTTTTTTTATCGTGCAGGAATGCATACACGACGTGTGTCATGCGTAGGTGGTCTGATGGTCGCCATCGCCGTCGAGCACTGCAACCTCCACCGAAGAATCGCGCTTAGAGTCCTCGTCTGGGTCGGAGCAGCACAGAGATGGTCATTTTCCTTTCATTCTCGTTTTTTCCTGGCGGCCACGTGAATTTCGGGTTTCGTTTTATTTTCATTCCATTACGTCGTCGGTCCTTCAGTAGATGAATTAATTAACGATGACCTTACGGTATACAGCAAGGATAATTGGTAGGATCATTGGTGGAGCTCTTTTGAAATTGGTGCAAAGGGAAGAATCGCAGAGCAGGTGAAAATCAACTACGTATTTCTCCATTCTATTGAGTAACGCTGCAGGTTGACCCTGGGGTTCATGCTGACGACGATGTTCCTGTCCATGTGGATCTCCAACACAGCCACAACTGCCATGATGGTCCCCATCGTGGAGGCCGTCCTCACCGAGCTCTATCGGGTAAGCATTTCAAATGACGTCACGCCTCTCTCCCTTTCTCTCTCTGGCTCTAAAGGTCTAATGATCGATGGAATGCGCCAAACAGAAAGATGAGGGTGTTCCAAAAATTGAGGTGGTGAATGGGTCGTGTGGAGAAGGCCAACAATGCGAATTCCAGCTGGAAGAACCGATATCCAGGAGGTCCACCGAAGCCATACTTGAGATTGAAGACGAGTGAGTATATGTCCGTCTCCTCGTTTCGTTCCTCCGTAAATTAATTCCAGCATGGATTAGGAAATCCCACGGTTCCCATCAGTGAATGATATAAAACGTGATATATAGCGTGGCTATAAAACCTCCCTAGTAGCGTTCAGGTGCGGAGTCCCGTTTGAGGAGAATCTACACTGTTAAAGAAAGACTTGACGGTGCATATGGGTGCCTTCAAGGGTGTGCCTGTAGTGTCCCAGGGCAGAAGCATTTTGAATGTGCATATGCACCCTTTACAAGTGGTATAAGTACCCCTCATGAGGGTGCGCACGTGTCTTTTAACCTCTTTCATCCGTACCCTGAATGTAACAGACCCAAATCCTATTAATTGCCTCGAGGCATGACGGCAGCACCCGTGGGTGCCTGTATTGCTCAACATGGTTCGCATGAAGTTCTTTTTCAACACCCTCTACCACACCGCAGCACCTTTCCTGGCCATAACGTGCACCTTATGCAGGCCTTCTCTCATCCTGAGACTTGGCTGTATACGGAGCGTGAGCGAAAACATATAAACTTTATTTGTTGTTGGTGTCACTTGGTAGTGGGAGAACCTCCACGAATGGAGACTTCCTCAAATGGAAGGGATATGGGAAGGGATTATTCATGGTTCGATACTTAATTTCGATGGTCTCATTCATCTACTTCCTCGATCCAGGGATTCTTCCTCCCTGAAGAATATGAGAATGAACCATTAACACCCTTTTTTAAATATACGGTGTAGGGCAGGGGTGCACAACTCAAAAGACTGTGAGGGCCACTTACGATTTTTATTCACCTACCGTGGGCCGCAACTACTCCTATGACTTACTTCCATACCTGTGGCCAACAAGGCAGGAACCATAGCAGCATAACGCCACCAGTCGTGGCGGGCCGTGTGTTGTGCACCCCTGGTGTAGGGATACTTGCATGGAAAAAGAAAACATCGACTTGGAGTAAGAGATATATGAAGAATCCTCGGTGGATATTGGATTAATTTCAATTACTAATTAGCATTTGAGGTTGCAAAAAATATGACCACCTTGTATGTCCTTCCAAGTGTCTTGCTTTCTTACATCAACTTCTTCTTAACCAGATTCCCTGAAATTTGAATTGATTGATCAAATCGGTGGGAAAATGCATATTCAAACTTAAATTTACTAGGCTTTCACCTATAGTATACCTGAGCGTCTCAAACGTATTGCCAACATGGAACTAAGTGGACCTAAAGATCTGAAGACGCACGACGCGCGTTTCATCTTCCGACGCGAGCCATTCGTTCCCTTTACGTTTAGGAGTTACGGGTTTGAGTTTTCAATGTATCCAGGGATATCAGGGATTTTTGTGACTCAGTACAACTGGGAATGTGGTTCCGTTCGCGGACGGAGTTTCTCTGCTTCATTCGTTGTGACTTCGAATACCATTTCGACCGAATATTTCCATGCAAAAAAATTGATTGTTTACTGATTCCTATCTTTCTACGAAGTCTGGGTCATCGTGGAACCAAAAAAAAGAAATAGGGAGAATTCCGTCATCGAATGCAATTGTCCTGGATTTCCTCAACTCCAAAACGATTGAAGGAATTTTATTGAATTTATTTGAAGTGTGTTCGTGCTCATCATCCAAGAAGCGCCTGGGAGGTGATCATAAGATATTAAAAATTGGAATAGCAACAATCCCGAGGGTCGAGGAAAAGGTGAAAATCGAGACCACGCGAACGCACATCCGCACCGTGCAACCCCCCATGCATGCCTGATGGATGCTCATTCTCTGCGCCCTTTCTTCCTCTCTTCTTTTCGTAGGACGGATAGCGTGGATGGTGAGGATGGGATGGAGGAAGGGCACAAAAGTGCGAGGATGGGGTGCCTGCTGGCCGTGGCGTATTCCGCTAATATCGGGGGGACGGGGACTCTCAACGGGAGCGGACCCAATCTCGTTCTCAAGTCCATCGTACAAAGGTATTCATTCACGGCTCCTTTCATTCCTGCGCATGAACCCTGCATATATTGCACTCGCTGGGAACTCTCCCACGCTTTCTTTTTTTTTTAACATACGGCACTGATGCTCCCTTGCACCGAGAGAATATTTATTTATACTAACTCGCTAAGGAGGAGAGGGATATCAACGATGGCGATCGCTGAAAAAATATGTCAGCTGATAAAACCAGAGTAGGTACCTCGTACAGATCTGCCATTCCACTGGCCCCTATACCACTGGAATTATCTTCGCCGCATCCGAAACCATCCAACTTTGAAACAAATAACGTCATTTGTGCGGCATAGGCCAATAAAAAAAATTCCTGTACAGTATAATTAGACCAGCTGTGCGCAAACTGGGGGGCGCGAACTTTGCCCTTTACATTGCCTTTTTTCTCGTAGTTTTAGGATTCAAAATTAACAGTCCGCGACACCAACCAGGGTCGGAAAAAACTTCAACAAAAGAGAGGCTGCCAAGCCCTTCTCAGACTTACAAAAGATGTTCTATTATGTTTTTTTGGTGAGCGCAATTCATTAACATGGTATTTGGGGGTCCTAATTTTCTTCAAAATTGAGCTAGTGCGAAAATGTTTCATAGATGTCGCATAGCGTCTCCCCGCCTCTCAACTTTATGTGCTTCTTGCATTGTCAGAGTCCGTGTGTGAGACATTCATATCCTCGGGCTATGGGAGAGCAGGGAAACGTTGACACGACGTACGTCGGTAGACTATGGCCCAAGGGCATGGCTCATTTCCCCAAGCTTCCCCTTCCACCTAACCGGTCTCCGCTTCTTATTCGCCACGGGGTCGTACATATTTCGTAGCCTCGATCGAGCTTGCCAGTCAAAAGAAAGGCAACAATTTCACTAATTTTCCAAATTTTTATTCCCTGGAAACGACCAGCCTTCTGACATCCACGTGGGGCAGTGAATCGAACACACGAACCAAAGTCGACTCAGAGGCATTGAGGATGGGTATGGCATGGGCACAAACAACCTAAGCATAATTGCCTGTTGCAATTATTCGTTACAAATGTTCATTATGAAAAGTAGGCAAGAAATTTGGGGATGGAGCACGATTTTCCCTTTGACGCAACCATTCGAGGTTCACCAAGGCGGGTGAACGACGCGCGAATAAATAAAAAATGCGGGGGAAGATTGGGAGGGACATAACATGCAGAGGCCTGTCCCAAGGCCATAAGCATCCTGGGGTAGGCAGTGGGCGAGTGGGAGACGTGGATAATAATAAAAAGTGCGGGGGAGGGTGGGAGGAACATGACCTAGGGCAGGGGTGTCAAACATACGGCCCGCAGGCCAGATCCGGCCCGCCGTCTGTTCTTGAAATTTCCGCTTGGATTGACTGTTAGAGCAAATTTCGGTGGAAAAAAGTATGGGTGCGGCCCGCAGGCATCTGCAGGATAAGGAATGCGGCCCGTAGACCGATTTGAGTTTGACACCCCTGACCTAGGGCATCCTCCGTGACTGACTAATAGGGAATGAGAAGGGGTCGGGCCTCCTTTACAATGCTGAAAACTCCAATGCTCGGGACACGTTCACCACCTGGTTTTAGGGAATTGAACTACACCATCATAATGGGCTCTATGGCACTAAACGATTTTGCATGAAAACGCGCCCAATAGAAGACGAGCAACTTCGTGCATTGGCTCATATTCAAATTCTCTTCGTGATGCTCTAGTGGTTTTGAGATCGATCTTGCCGTTTTTGAGATACAGATATGAAGTACTGACTAGTACTTCAAAGTGTACTTGGTACCACACTCATTGGAAGGAGCTCTAAGAGTAGATTCATTGATATGCTACTTATAGGGTTGAGTGGGAGTACTTTTGCACATTTAGATTTTCTGAAGGGAAATTAAAAGTAGACCCCCCTCCCCCTGTATGGGGGCTTATTTACGCTCTAGAATCCCTCACGAGAAGAATGGAGCTGAAAAAATTAGCCAAAAAGAATGTTCGATTCGAACTACTCCTGTTTACTTTGTTTTTTCTGTAATTTTTTTCTTTGTGAGGGAGATATAGAGGAACCGACCCTAGTTGGTGTCGCGGACTGTTAATGAAGTTAACGTAAGACTAAAAAAATCACATATTCGTGTTTCCTTTCTCATCCCAACTTAGCCGAAATTACTGTCAGTTTCTGATGAAACGGAACTAGTGGAGGAGGGATAGGAGGGCGCGACTGAATACACTAATGAAAAGGGGGGTGCGACCTGAAAAAAGTTTGCGCACCGCTGATTTAGATGATGTTCTCGATGGTTTGCGCGTCAGGGTCTCCACGCGACCCGGACGCCCGAACGGATGGGCGAGCCACGAGCAGCACAAGCATATCGCGACCACAGGGCGAGCACGTCAAGACATCCGATCGATGTGCATACGAGTTCATATAACACATACAGGAGATCCTCGATATAACGTCGCTAACATATAAGGAAACAAATTTACATATGCGTTGCGTCGTTCCAATTTAACTTCGTAAATCTAGGACTTCCTGTATATCATTTAGTCCATGGGAAAATAGGTTTCGATATAAGTCGTTTCGTTTTTCGTCGTGTTTTCTGGGAACGCATCCACGACGTAAATCGAAGACTTACTGTATATTCAATGACTTCAATGACTGCCCTTCCCAAAATAATGGGGTCATGGTCGAGGCAGATATCTTTAAAGGTTCCCAATCCAGCGCAACAGACCAAAACTCAGTAGTTGGGATGTCCTTCATGACAAACCTAGCAATTTGTGGTATGATGCACATACTAATTTAACAAGCTGATGCAGATTGCAATCTTCCAACCCACCCATTATGCCTCATTAACCCCTTCTCCAAAACGTATTAAAAGTACAAATATTTTTTCATGACCACTTCCTTCCTCCAAAAAAGCTCGTCCGCATAAGTTGTAAGAGGGTTTCCAGAAACTAAATTTCTGCTTATAACAGGAAATCTGTAGTTTCTGTAGGCCTATGGGAATCAATGTTACTCATCAAGAGGAGGATAGGTTTACTCTGAAACAATCAAAGAAAAAATAATATGGTGTTCGTGCCTAAATGAAGATGGGAACATCTAGAAGTTCCGTCATAGACTTATTACGTTCCTGACGGTTCGAATTGGCTCTATTTTGATTAGACCTTAAACTCCCATCAAAGCCTATCAAGCCGGGAAGAGAAAATGCCGTGTCAGCAGTGGTGACGTCAGCTTCGGGCGCCTGCGATTGGTCCCAGCTCGAGTCGATTGTGATTGGTCGGTTGTCATTGCCGGTCTGGGGACGTGAATCACTTGTCGAGCAGCTATTGTCTGCTATGTCTTCCTCGAGGGGTGGAAGGAAAGTGGAGGTTTTAGGGTGGGATTGAGGAATCGGATTAGTTTAAAGACGAGATGAACACGTTTTCTAAAACATGGTTAAGAATGTGTTCATCTTTGACTTGCACCATCGAAAATCAGATTCGTTTCTATGAACACGTTTATCCGCGATTTAAACACGTTTAAAGGCGGTGTGGGTGCACTTGGAAAGAGAATGATGAGTATTACGTGCCAGCTGCTGCTACATTGTCCAAGTCGGCGACAGTGTCCTCGGAAAGACGAAACCTTGTCCGAATTCATCTCCTTCGAACCATTCAAGAGGATTGAGCCGGTCTCCTCCATCGGTTAAGGATTGCATCGGAAACGTCTATCCCTTCATTAGTTTCCATTTCCACCGTCGATGAGAGGCAGGAAAAATGAGGTCCACTCCGGCAAAACTGCATGCTGAACTACCTCTGAGAATCCGTTTAAGGATTTAAATCTGCTGTGGTTAAACCTGCTATGGAACAAGTTTATCTTTCAAGATTAGTTTAAGAGAGAAATAAACTGATTTCATTTGGTGCATGTCACAAATCAGTTTAATCATGAGTTCAACTCATTCTTAAACATATCTGCCTGGAATCAGATAAGTTTAGTTCCTAAACTGATTTTTACAAAATGCCATAATTTTTGCATTTTGTAAATTTATTCTTAAACTAATCTTTGAAGATAGTTTGCAACATGCACCAGTTTCGTTTAACTTTAAACTGATTCGTTTCCATAATGGGCGTCTAATGAGTTTATCTCTGTGAAATTGATTCCCATAGGGTATCATTGTGAGATCAGATTATTTTCGCTTAAACGGATTCGGTGCATGTCACCCAAGTTTAATTCCCTAAAGGGATTCTCAGAGGCAGTTCGGCATGCTGTTTTGCCCGAGTGTGCCTCATTTTTCTTGCCTCTCATCATCTAGCGACGGTGGAAACTGAAACTACTGAAGAGATAGAAGTTTTTCACGCGAATCTGAACCAAACTGCCAGGAAGACTATCAGAGTTCGGGTCGATCATCTTGAATAGTTCGATGGAATTCCAAAGATTTCGTCTTTCTGCGGACGCCGTCGCCGACTCGGTGCGGACAATGGAGCAGTAGCTGACACAATACTAAGCGTTCTCTTTCCAGGTGCAACTACACCGCCTTTAAACGTGTTTAAATCGTAGAGAAACGTGTTCGTGGAAACTAATCTGATTTTCGGTGGTGCATGTCAAAGATAAACACGTTCCTAAACATGTTTTAGTAAAGGCATTCATCTCGTTTTTAAACTCATCCGATTCCTCAATGGGTGTATGTCACCCCCTCAGTCAAAGACTGGCACCCGGACCCAGACCGAGAGCTGCACATGCGCACTGAGTCGAGTTGTCGTTATGGCAACTGCGGGCAGACGGAATGAAAAAGTGAGAAACCGACCGGAATACCTGCCATTTCCCCATAGGTCCTTATGGGAACGGCAGATAAGCGATAGTGGATGAGAGATGTCATTTCACAGTTGTGAATGTCGTAAATCGTAGAGCTTGATCCAGGATGTGGCCAAACAGGGAGCGAAAGCGGCGTGTCACCGATGTCGCGGTCGACCTCGTTTTCAAGGTTGTCGTGGACGAGTACGCTTTTTTCCCTTGCCGTTGCTCGTGTGCCTGCTCGGTTTCTCGTTCGCACATCCTGGTATCTCCGCTTTCGAGTCTCGCTTGCACGGCTGGTCTTTTCGTCGTCTGCTTCTCCCGCCCCGGAGGCATGCCGGGTCGAGAAAGGAATCCGAAAAAATGTTTAGGATGTACGGGAGCGAGTCGGGACTCAATTACGGCACTTGGATGGCCTTCAACGTCCCAGGGATGCTCCTGAACGTCTTCCTCGCTTGGGTCTGGCTCCAGGGAGTCTCCGTCTTCGCCCAGTGAGTCCCAGGGCCTGCCATCGGAATCGATTCTCTCGACTGTGGGTGAGTCCTCGAGGCTCGTGCAGGTGGAGGGACCGGCTGAAACACCCGGGGAAAAGCAGATCGAATCAGAACGAAGCGGCGAGGGCGGAGAAAGCGGCTCGCATGATCGCCGAGAAGTACAAGGAACTCGGATCCATGTCCTTCCACGAATTCATCACTCTCACGCTGTTCATCACTCTCGTCCTGCTGTGGCTCTTCCTGGAGCCTCAGTTCATCCCCGGATGGGCCGACGTGATCAAAGGAGACGGGTGCACGCGGTCTTTCGTTTCGACGCGGTGGCCAAGAGAACCTCAGTCGATGAAAAACTGATATTACGGACTAACTCTTTGAAAATGTGATGATCCAATTTTTTCACGACAGATAGAAAGAATTTGGATCAATCTGCATGCTCATTCGTCATGAGCTCAATGCTCATTCGTCATGAGGACATGAATGAGGATAAAACTTGCTCGACCGCGCCGAGGCCTTGGAGTCATTAAGCCGTCATTGCTCTTCTACTTTCTCCTTCTCAGCTGGAAGAGCCGAGACCGTGGGAGTGTTCCAAAGCTAATTTTTGCAATATTTTCTGGAAAATATGTATCCTAACTTAATGCTCAACTCATATGGTAGAAGAATTGCATCTTGGTGAAGATGGATAAATCTTTCGGTCACACAAAATACTTCATAAATTTCCTATAGTTTGTCTACTGCGGATGTTCCGCCATGTCCGTATGCTCAGGTAGCAGGAAACATTAAGGCAACTTTGCTTAAACGTTGACTTGGGGTTCGAATGTTGATGCAATGAAATATATGGTACATGGGTTTGGGTCTTGAAGGATTAAAGTTATCGCAACGTTACTGACAACTTCGGTGTGATCATTATCGAAGTACAAGGTAAGGGAACAACTGAAACGTACGACACAGTAAAACTCCATTTTACGATGAAAAGACTCGCACCACTATCACACGCTGAGACTCACACAAGACCCGATTACGTCTCAATTACGTCTCTAATACTCTCCTGCAATTACGTCATACACTACCGTGGAGAAGGCAATCCGCACTAAGAGGGAAGTAAAGGTGGACCAAAACAAGCGGTCTGACGAGCAGAACGGCTAAAATGACCACGAGTAAAAATGTGAGGAACTCCCCTGGATTTCATGCGTATACAAGCATGCATCCAAGTGATAGTAGATGGGTCGGGAGAGAGTGTTACGTCACCTTGCAGGACGTTGTCAATGCAATGTCCGTACTAAAGTATACATTTTTCATTGATTCAGCGTTTTTTTGGCCACCACGCGTCTGTCATCTTCGGCGTCTCATTTGTAAACGCCATGATATACAATGAGTAACTTCGCTGTTTCCACATCCACAGGGATGTGGACATCGGAGATGCGACCGCCGCGATGCTCGTCGTCTTCTTTTTCTTTATCATCCCTGCGAAACCCAATTTCTGGTGCTTCCGAGAATCTTCAGGTAAGCAGTCATATTTCCCACCGAATCTACTGGCATTTGGTCCGAGTGAAGGATCTCCTACGTGTTAAGATGAGCCGTCGCAGTCGAGCGTGGCTCTTCTCAACTGGAAGATCCTCCAGGAGAAGATCCCCTGGGGGGTGTCCCTCCTCCTCGGTGGGGGATTCGCGATATCCGAGGCCTCCCAGGCATCCTGCCTGTCCTATTGGCTGGGTCAGCAGATGGGAGGCCTGGGATCGCTGCCTCCGGCCGTTCTCGTTTTCATCATCACTCTCATGACTGCCATGGTGACGGAGGTGGCCTCCAATACTGCTACTGCCACCATCCTCATGCCGGTCCTCGCTCAGCTGGTACGATGCCACTTCCACTTTCTATAATCAGTGGCAGATCCAGTAGTTTTATTTGGAGGGAAGGGAAGGGATCGATGCTTCGATTTTATGAAGACCAAAAATATTGCCAACGCTTTTGGTTTCGGTCATATTTCCTTGGCGCCTCGGAAAAGACGGATGAGTCCAGTAATTTTGGAGGTGGCCAGAGTCCTCATTCAGACCATGAGGAGTTCTTTCAAGATTCAAAGTTCGGGTAGGGACGTGAAGGCGCTTTTTTTTACTCATAAAGACGTCCCGATTCGAGTTCATATACTCGGGTAGTGAGAGGCTTACCCCTCTTTAAAAAATGTATTTTTGTGCGAGCATATCCACTTACTGTCTGTTGTTACAACCAAGTTTTTTAAAAATTCTATCACGCTCCAAAGTCATCGATTCCATTAATGATCTGAAGAGCTTAGGTCTCGTAAACCTTTCGAGCGAGTACGAGCGTTTCTCAAATGAATGTCAAATCAATTCTTGTTCCAATCGTGTTCATAAACTCCTTTTGGTAATTTTTGGACCATTAGTATGATTCACTCCTCCCCCCTCCCCCTGGGGTCCCTCCTCCAGGGTGTTTGGTAAGTTCTCACTGAGAAATTCAACCTTCGCCCTGTAAAGTCTAATCTATTTCATGACGAACTTCAATCAGTGGCGTAGCGAAGGGGGGGCTGGGGGGGCTTCAGCCCCCCCAAGTTTGGTTCAAGCCCCCCCAACTCTGGTCGAAATGCATCTGCCCCACCCCGACGAGGCGAAGTTAGCCCCTCCAACGTTCCGCTTAGCCCCCCCATTGACGAAAACCTGGCTACGCCACTGACTTCAATTGCACCAAATTACCCCAAAATTGCTCAAAACTTGTATATTGCTTTTCTCTGGCGATTATAGCATTTATTAAACTGTTGCAATCATTCTGCTCGCTTCTGTATGTTGGATAAATCTGTCAAAAATGCTTGGTTTCGCATGAGTTGCTCGTAAATCAAAGAAATTTGGCATTTTGGCAGAGGAAGGATGAACTATTTTGACACCGTTTATTTTAACTAATCGGGCACAAGATGTACACAATCTTAAAATTCAGGAAATGATTGGATGACAAAAAAGGAACAAGCGAAGATATGCAAGTCACATAGAAATGCTTGAAAGGGTTTAATAGGGCTTGAAAGGGCTTAAAATGGCAGCAGCCGTGCTGAAAAGCATTCCACACTTTCTCTGAAGGGTTCTCATCAGTTTTTATGACCTCCTAATGGGATTTATGGTTTATAATTGTTTCTATTTGTGACTTTTTTATGGATAGTTTCTTTTTATTGGTTTAAATAATATACTTTCCAACCCAATTTGTGACGTGCCGCATAGGTTACACCTGTCCTCAGTCTGAATTCAGTATTCTGGATCTGAGTTTATGGGCCTTCATGACAGAATTTCCTTTCCTTATTCTGCTCTCTTTATCGATCAAAAGGGGAATAAAGCAGATGTTAAAATCACTTTGGTAATGTTCCTTTCTCATTCCCCCACTGGCGTAGGCAACTGTGGTGCATGTGAATCCTCTGTACCTGATGCTGCCATCGGCCATAGCCTGCTCGTATGCCTTCATGCTCCCAGTGGCAACGCCTCCCAACGCGATCGTCTTCGAGATCGCGGAGATGAAGACCACCAGCATGGTACGCCGGGGCCATTTACCTCCTTCCTTCTCTTCCACTTTCGACCTCTCGATTTCTCCTCCCGCGAGCAGATGAAGGCGGGCTTCGTCATGAACGTCATCTGCGTGGGGGTCGTCAACTTGATGATCAACACGTTGGGGGATTTTCTCTTCGACTTCTCCAAGTTCCCCGACTGGGCGCGAGTCTCGAGCAACTCCAGCTCCTCCGTCTCCTCCCACTGCAACTACACTCTATAGTATCTCCGAGAGATTTCCATCTGTAACAATTCGCTTCGTCTCTTGCGACTCTTCTTTTCAGTGTGGCATTTTCAAGGATTCCGTGGACAGTACGATCGTTGTTGTGGAGTACTTGAGTTTCAAATTTATATGAACGTGTTTTTCATTGGATTCTCGTCTTCTTCCCTTCTGGTTCATCGATGTGTATTGTTCCAGATTTAGGTCGTCAAACCGTCAGATCGGCGAATCGCATAAAAACAACGGAAAACATCCTATTATTGAATTAATTAATTAATTAATTGAGAATATACATTCGGCTATGCTCAATGGAACTCGTCCGATTTTTCCTAAAACCTCTTGCAATTCACAGAAGTATTTCATTACGTCTTCGCTCCTGAAAAGCTTGAATATTCCACCATTCGTCGCGTCAAGTCGAAGACCATTGGTCGTCAACTTAAACACGCTTAAAAATTAAGTCGAAGACCACTCCGTCTGCAGAAAGTGGCCGAGACTGCAAGCCTTTTCGCATTGCTGCTGCTGTGGGGTAAAACCAGGAACGTTCGGACGGTTAAGCCGGGCCAGCTGCGGAATTTGCTAAATTGCTTATGTTTTTTTTCGTGTGCGGGATACGAGTGGGTGCGAGTGCGATGAAGATGCCAGATGCGAAAAATTTTAAACTGGAACGCAACTTGGACCGGACACACCAGAAGTAAGGGGGAAATCTGTTGCAGCGCTCTTGATTCCCCAGTTTCCTGTCTCAGAATTAATTATACCTGGCACGAAATGTTTCCTCCAATTTCTCTCGTCCGCGATTACGCATTTCTTCCCCAAATTTGGGATCGCGCTCAACGATCGCGTCAGCATGACGTCGATCCTCGTGCCAGGAAGAACTCTTAGGGCGATCTCGGCAATTCTTTTTTATTCATAATTGAGCCTTTGCACTCATCTGTCGGGTCCTTTCCGACTTCGTGTATTTTCTCTTATGTGTCGGGAGTCTCCCGGCAAGTCAGTGGTCAAGTCATCGCTTATCCGTGTCGTATTGAAAGCGGAATATACCCCGAAGTGCCATTTCTACGTATTTACTTGCACGGTCGGCATCGTGTCACACCCGGGGTAAAAATGACAAAAATGACAAAAATGACAAAAATCGCCGTCCGAACTTTCGGTGGTTGCAGAGCCAGCGGGTCAACGTGCATCGTGGATGTCAGCCGTCGAATGACGCGGCAGATGGATGTCAGCCGTCGAATGACCCGGCGGATGGAAATCAATTCTTCCTTGCTTCCTTCTACCGGAAAATAGGATCGCAATGAACGAGGAAAAACATGGCATGAAGTCCTCGACTGCTTTCGTATTACATCAAGTTAATTTTTTTTTTAACTTTTTAAACATATGTGAATGACCACAACCAAATGGTTGGTTCGCGATGTTCACAGTTCACAGCTTTTTTTTTTTATCGTCTCAGACTCCGATTATTACTCACGCGTTAGAAATTTTGCAGCGACAGCTGCGCCAATTGCGTTTTAGAGTAAATCAACAATGATGAAGGGGGGGGGGGGGGGGGAGGGGGAGGGGGAGGGAATTGGTTTGCGAAACAACAGTTGATCCATCGCATGAAAAGAGTCCGATCATACCAGCGCCTTGGAGCAAGTTCCTTGTACGAGGGACTCATTCAACATTGAAGAACATTAACATAAATAACTGAAATGTGTGATTTAATAATTTAATATTTATTGTATTTATTTTCTTTATTTTGTTTAATTTGCTTATTTTGTTGTGCAAAAACTGGAACGGAACAGAAAAACCGGAACGGAACTCAATCCCTTTTTTCTTTATTTTCCCCCCATTTTTGCCAGGACTGACTCCAAAACTGGTTCCAAGCCAGTCTTTCCTTTCACTGGAATCTTTCCAGGGTTGGACTCGATAGTTGGCCGAATCTAGTTCGGGAACGAATGCGAGAGAACGATGTCGCGGATTGTATTGCGAATACGAGGGAGAGAATGAACGTTAAGCACCGTCCGCTTTCGTTCCCGTTCCCGTTCCTGTTCCGCTTAGACAAACTCGGACTACTGTTAAGAGGACGGGGCTTGGATTCCGGAATGCCACAGAATCGAAGGAGGTTCAGCATGATCGGATTGTGTCGGCCTCTGCGCGCTCTGAACGGGGTCGCGACCTGGAATCCCCGATCGACTCGCGTCCGATCGTCTCGTCCACGCTGAGGGGTCCGTCGCTTCCTTGCGTCTACCCCGACCCGTTTTTCTCCTTCAGATCTCGGTTCATTAAATCGCGGTTCATTAAATATCGGTTCATTAAATATCGGTTCATTAAATATCGGTTCATTAAATATCGGTTCATTAAATATCGGTTCATTAAATATCATTCTCCCTAAAAATCGTTCTTTGACTCATAAATTGAAAGGGCAAGAAATTTGTTCTCTCTTCACATCCTGGTTTTGTCTTCTTGCAGACCCAGCTGCTCCGTCAGGAACTTCGTCCATAACGTCACGAAACGTTAGAACGGAACGGAACTTTATACGATTCAGAACGGGATCGTCTCGGAACGGAACTCTATTAATTTTATTCAAGATGTAACGTCATAACGTTCCGTGACGTTTCGGTCATCGGGATGCTCGAAAAGCCTCAACGGTCTTTAACGTTTTGAACAGACGCTGATCGTTGGCTGGGCTAGAAGATGACTGATGACCGATGCTGATGGCTGATGACTGATGCTGATGAATACGATTCGAGTGATAGAAGCGTTATCGGTCGCAAACTGCGTCCGTTTCCCAGAATTCTATGAGGCATTACCGGGGTTGGGAACCCAGCCGGGAGGAAGTGACGATGCGGGGGAGGGGGGGCAAGAGGGGGGGCAAGAGGGGGGATGATGTCATCACCCGATCTGGGTCACGTGTGACCCGGAATTCATTCGTACCGGGAAAACAGGAAGTGCGAACTCGGTTTCGTGCACCGGGATTAATTCCGGACTGGATTCCTTTTTTCGGCCCAAAAGCCATCTTCCGTTTCATTCCATTTCCTTCCGTTTCCGATCCCGATTCCACCTCGAGTAAGAGAAACTCGGCGGTCGCCGAACCGGTCGGGCGAACGACTCGTTTCGCAAGAAGAGTTTTTTTTTCCCAACGTTCGCCATTTGCCTCTCGTGGCTTTGGATGTGCCGAAACGAACCTCGAAGCGGGTCGAGGCGGGAACGAGCCGGGTGCAGATGGTTCATCGGGGATTCTTTGCATCGTCTCGCGGTCGAAAGATGGAATCTCCGCTGCCGCGGTCCCATCTTCGAGTCTTCGATGCGAGTCGAAAACCATGGAATCCAGTGGAAATGCGTCTGTACGTCGAGGGCATATCGTCTCGGGTGGGGGTCATCCACTCGTTCCATTCGTACGAGGAAACGACGAACGGGAGCAAGGTTCGCGTACGTTTCCCTTCGAAACGGCACCCCCGGCCAGCGACACACCTTCCCCGCGTTTCCATCGAGCCCGAAACGCCGGCCGCAAGCCATCAGACATTTGAAGGAGATGCGCACGTCACGAGCCCTAAAAGGTCGAAAAAGTTTCGAGACTCGGGTCACCGTGACCGAAATTGCATGCCAAAACAAATTTTGCCGAGCTCGGGGTTCCGCACGACGAGCGCACCGAGGGCACACGGGCCTCACGTGGCAACGACCGGGTTGCCCCGCGTGCAACTCTTCGGCTGTCGGTCGGCGGTTTGCACTCGCCTCGCGAAGTCGTCACGTTTCGAAGAGCGTTCCGATGCGAAACTTTGCCAGAGGCTGCGGAAAACGGCTGCAGAGACCTTCGAGACGCCGAGACGGACGCACGGACGATCGAGACGAGACGAGACGATCTCGCGCCCTCGAGTGTTTCGGCGGCATCGACGATTCCGAGAAGGCCGCGAGTCCCCGGAAGGTGACAAGGTGACAAGGTGACAAGGTGACAAGGTGACAAGGCGACGTCGGACGGTGTCCTCCGACCGCGAGGGTGAGTCCATCGCGAGTTCGTTCCGGAGTGGAAGAACGACGAAGGAAGAGACGCACGTCGATGTGCCGTTGACGTCTCCGAGAAGCGATCCGGAGGAAAACGACAACCGATGCGGGCAGACGAGAATCTTCACCACCTTCGCGACGAGGCACCGGCGCACGGACGGCCGACGGACACCGGCACGGACGGCCGACGGACACCGGCACGGTCTCGCGACCGCATGCCCCCTACTCCCCGGACCTTTCACCTTTTCCCGAGAACGAAGAAGCGCCCGAAGAGACGTCGTTTTTCCTCCGCAGTCGAGGCGAAGGAAGCCACGGTGGGGACACCGAACGGGGTCGCTAAAAATGGCTTCCACTTCCGTTTCGAGGAACTTTACGGACGTCGGCAAAAGGGTACAGAAAGCCAGAGCCGCTTCTTCGAAGGCGACACGGCAACGGTGCCGTAACGCTTACCGTTTGCGTGCGATAAACCCAGTCTCCAAACTTTTTGAACCTACATCGTATAAAGTATATTATCAATATATATATTTATTAAATAATATATTTGTGTAAAAGGGGCCTCGCACGGTGAAAATTCGGAACTCTCCCGGTGGAACCGGCCCGGAACGGCGATCGCCGCGGTCGCGCCGATATCGTCGTCGTCGTCGGTCGAGAGTCGCTCCCGCGGGAGCAGAGCGACGCACCCGCGGTCGCCGCGGCGTCCGGCTCCGGAAGTCCCCCGAGGATCGCGCGGGGAAGCGTTTCCAGACGTGCCGTCGGTCGGGCGCGGGTGGCTTCGGTGCCGGTCCGCGTCGTGCCGCCGGCGCTTGCGAGCGCGTGCACGGGTGGGACGAGTCTCTCACCGTACCGGAGAATCGTGCGGAAAAATAGATTCCGAGGATTCCTGTCTACCCTCGCGTGCGCGTCTGCTATTTCGTTTTATCGACTAAGAAAATGCGGCGGAAATCGTTGAGGCTGCATTCGTCGCTCCACGGTCCACGGTATTCAACACCTAATTCCATCGAGTCTCCATTGGGCCTCCGTTGGGCCTCGAGCTCCGGAACCGAAACAGCCCCATTTTCCCAAAAAGGGAAAATTTATGCGTGTGTGCGTTCGGCTCGCTCGTCCACATAGGTCACACGCATCAGCAAAGGGTCATAGGAAGGGATTCCACATTTATGGGTCGGGGGACACAAGAGACGCGAAACCAGTCGCTCGCTGGATCTCGTCTCGATCGAACCCGGACGGAAGAACACGGAAGGAGACGCCGTCCAGAGGTGAGAAGAAGAAGAAGAAGAAGAATAAAGTGGATCGTCGGAAGACTTGGTCCTTCCCCTCCGAATTCGCAGGCTCGAGAGCGGCAGAGACTCGGCTCCTTCGGCGATGGCGTCGGCCGAGGGGAAGGGAATTCCCTGGACCTCCCACGTCTTCCCCTTCTGGAAGAGCTGGATCGTGGTCCTCGTCCCTCTCCTGGGTCTCCCGCTCCTCTTCGTCCCCGACCAGCGGGTGGTGAGTCTCTCTCGCCCTCGCGAGAGATCCGGACGCGTTGACGACCCCCGAGTCCAACCGGGAGGATTCCGACTCGTACCGCGCGCGGATCGAGAAGATCCGCGTGGAGTCGACGCGTCCTCGTCGGTCCCCGTGCGGACGAGTCCCCCGGTGGTACGGTCCACGCCGAGTCCACACCACTCCGAGCGGGTGGCTGCCATTCCACGCGTGGATCACCCGGAGGATTCGGATGGTCCCTCGGTCGACTGCAGGGGGATTTTTCTTAAGGGTTCCGAGGGACGGGGGCCGACGACGACGGCCGACGACGACGGCCGACGACGGCATAAAATCCGGCGTTTCTCTTCGTCAACTCGAACGGCCGTTTCTCGGCATCCTGCGGACCGATCCCCTCGGATTGAATTGCATCAGAGAAGAAACCGGCATTCTTCCCGTACCAAACAGTCCTCATCTGCGCGGAATTTAGTGGGAGCTATGACTCTTTTAAAGCGAATTAATTAACAATTAATTGCACATTTAATTGGTTAATTACGCAATGCACCGGGAATTGGATTAATTTTGGTACGTCTTACGCAGACTCACGAAAAAGTTCCAGGGCTGGCCTTGCATTTCGACGGAGTGCACGAGGTCCATTTCAAAGTGAGTCACGTCGAAATGGTTCCCTCGGCTCGAGATGCGCTTCTGCCCGCGTTCGTGAAGTGCTTGGAACACCGGCTGGAAGTTGCGCTTGGCATCGACCGTGCCACTTCCACGCACCAGAGAATTCAAATATGAAAATGCCGCTTTGAAGAAACCGTAATCGACGGCGACGAATCGATGCCAGGGAAGGAAAGTGGAATCGTGGGGCGACGTCGGTCCCGCATTCTCCGGATTCGCCGGACCCCGCGGCGAGTGACTTCGCGCGGATTCCCGTACCGAGTTCCTTCCGAAAGGCCTCCGATCGGACGACACAGACGCTTCGACGACCGGCTGCGACCGACGCGTTCGAGGTGGTTGTAAACGATGGCTTGCGGCCGGCGTTTCGGGCTCGATGGAAACGCGGGGAAGGTGTGTCGCTGGCCGGGGGTGCCGTTTCGAAGGGAAACGTACGCGAACCTTGCTCCCGTTCGTCGTTTCCTCGTACGAAGGCCAGTCCTGGAACTTTTTCGTGGGTTCTCGCATCGCCGTCGCCGATTCTCGGCGCGCACCATCGTCGCATGACGCTGCGAGGGGAAGCTCGACGACGAGCGGAAAGAAACGAGGAACGGAAAACCGCTCCCGTGGACCCACCGTAGCGGTTTTTCTTGCAGGTATTCGCCGGTTCCGACGAGCAGATGCTGAGAGAATGGATGAGTGACGATGTTTGAGAATGGATGAGAGTGGATGAGAGTCGATCTTTCGAGAATGGATGCGAATCGATGCTTCGAGAACGGATGCGTAACGACGAAGCTAAACAGAAGATTCGATGCCATCCCCGAAAGCCCATACTGGTACGAGCCGATTGGGCTTACAGATGGAGGGAAGGTGTGCATACGTCGTCCTCATCATGGCGGCATACTGGATGACGGAAGCCGTCCCGTTGGCCATAACCTCCATCATTCCCGTCTTCCTCTTCCCCCTCCTTGGGGTCTTGGGCACCTCCAAGGTCTGCACGGTCTATCTGAAGGAGACCAACATGATGTTCATCGGTACGTACTCTCCCTACGCCGAATTCGCTGCCGGCAACGTGAGTTCACGAGATGTGCACGCGTGCAGGTGGTCTCATGGTCGCCATCGCCGTCGAGCACTGCAATCTTCACATCAGGATCGCGCTCAGGGTCCTCGTCTGGGTGGGAGCCTCGCAGAAATGGTCCGTTTCCCTTTGCTCTCGTCTCCGCTCGAATTTGTTGCCTCGCAAAATTGGCGTTGCTTTCCTTACTTTCCTCGGAAATGCGTCGTCGTTCCGTACGAGACGCATTGGCCTACCACGATGATGATGTTTGTCACAGCGTCGGTCGAAGGGAACGATGAATCGATGATCGTTAATTCCTTTTGCGACGCGGCAGGTTGATGCTGGGGTTCATGCTGACGACGATGTTCCTGTCCATGTGGATCTCCAACACGGCCACGACTGCCATGATGGTCCCCATCGTGGAGGCCGTCCTCATCGAACTCTATCGGGTAGGAACTTCAAAGACGCCTCGTGCCTCTCTCGCGGCATCAACAAATCCGATCGATCGACTGGATGTAACACACAGAGGGAAAAGGGTCAAATGAAGATCGAGGTGGTGAATGGATCGTCCGAGAAAGGCCGAGTGAACGGTCGGTCCGGGGACGACCCAGAACACGATCGCCCGGAGGAAGAAAAGCCGACGAAGGAGCGACAGACGTCCGTCGCGACCGCTCTGTCCGCCGTGGAGATGGAACACGAGTGAATGCATCTCCTTCCCTCGTTCCTCATCGAGTATATATTTGAAGGTGGATCGGGAAATTCCACGGTTCCCATCGATAGGATGACAGTAAAGAAAGCATCGATCAGGTGTGCAGTGTCTTCTTAGCGACGACGAAGGCGGGACGCGAATGTGTGAGTTTGGGGGATAGGGACAGCCGGATAGGGACAGCCGGATAGGGAGTGGGATGGGGATAGTCAGCGGAAATCCACCTCGATTGGTACCAGTGCACGTCCCGATTCATTCCTCAGCATGAACCCTCTACATGCCCTGGGGTTTCTGTGGGAACTTTCGCACGCACATTGTAATCTAAAATAGGGCATCGACGCGCTTCCAGACGGAGATTTTCTCTCTGTACTGACTTGTAATCACCGACGAGGGCAATCGCAAGGTAGAATTCGACCCTTTGGAGGGAGAGTTTTTTTTCGCACTCAGCCGAGAATGATTTTTCCAGGAATGTAATTATTTCTACGAGGCATAGATGGCAGGACCGAGCGAAAATTTTATCACATTCAATAGTGTTGCATACGACCAAAAAAATGAAAAATAGAAAAGCCCCTCCGCGAACCAGAAAGCCTTTACCGCGGTTTAACACGACTCTCGATCGGATCCAGCACGTGGCAAAACTGGGAGGAGGAGAAGGAGTCGGAGTTCAAAGAAGGCTACCACGAGGCTCGGATTCAAGTCTTGTTGGCCGTGGCTTATTCGGCCAACACGGGAGGAACGGGGACCCTCACGGGCACCACACCCAATCTCATCCTCAAGGCGGTCGTTGACGAGTACGTCAGTCGTCTTCGTGTCTCCCCTTGTCGGCCCGGTGTCTCCCCTTGTCGGCCCGGTGTCTCCCCTTGTCGGCCCGGTGTCTCCCCTTGTCGGTCCGGTGTCTCCCCTTGTCGGTCCGATGTCTCCCCTTGTCGGCCCGGTGTCTCCCCTTGTCGGCCCGGTGTCTCCCCTTGTCGGTCCGGTGTGCACGGCTAGCTTTCGTCGTTTGCTTCTCGCCGTCGAGAGCGATGACAGTGTGGAAAACGGTATCCCTTTCGATCGATAGGTATTACGGGAGCTCGACAGGGCTGAATTACGGGACGTGGCTGGCGTTCAACGTTCCCGGGATGCTCCTAAATGTATTCATCTCCTGGATCTGGCTCCAGTTCATCTTCATCTTCGCCCGGTGAGTGACCAAGTCCGTCACCGGATCGGACGATCGCTGATGAGTATCGGGTGACGATGACGATGACGATGGTGACGATGCCGTGTGCAGGTGGAGGAAAAGTCGGAAACACCCGGGAAATAAAGCGGGGAGTCGGAGCGACGCGGCGAAGGCGGAAGAAGCGGCTCGGAAGCTGATCGCCAAGAAATACGCGGAACTCGGGTCCATGTCCTTCCACGAATTCATGACCCTCTTGCTCTTCGTCTCCCTCGTCCTCCTCTGGCTCTTCCGGGAGCCCCAGTTCATCCCCGGATGGGCCGACGTCATCAAAGGGGACCAGTAAGAAACCGACGCCCTCGTCTGCTCGTTTCCTGTCCTCCGTCCTTTTACCAATCGATTGACATTTTCGTGCGAAACGACGCGTAACGAGCGGTCGCACCGTTTCGCAGGAAATTGGGGATCGGAGACGCGACCGCTGCGATGCTCATCGTCTTCCTCTTCTTCGTCATCCCGGCAAAGCCAAACTTCTGGTGCTTCCGGGAATCACCAGGTCGAAAGAACGCTTTTCCTCGCCCGTCTTCCGAGTTTTCGAACGTCAGAAACGATCCGATACCGTTTAGATGCCGAGCCGAAGTCGAGCCCGGCCCTTCTCAACTGGAAGGTCCTCCACGACAAGATCCCCTGGGGGGTGGTCCTCCTTCTCGGCGGGGGATTCGCGATATCCGAGGCAGCCGAGAAGTCCTGCATGTCCTACTACATGGGTCTGCAGATGGGGAGCCTGGGCTTCTTGTCTCCGACCGTCCTCGTCTTCATCGTCACTCTCATGACCGCCATGATCACGGAGGTGGCCTCCAACACGGCCACTTGCACCATCCTCATGCCCGTCTTGGCCCAGCTCGTGAGATACCGCTTTCGTTCCGCGACGGTACCTAGCCGACCTGCGGTCGGTCGAGTACCGTTTGGTTTCGCGAAATGCATCTTTCGACTTCGCGTGCGCATCGCACGGGTTCGTTTAGCTCCGTTGAAAATTCCACACGACCGATGACGTCTCCCCTGGCCTCGACGTCCCGTCTCGTACTTTATCGCCGTCCTATTTTCCGTGATAGAAGCCCAGTTGCTGACCGTCCGATGGAAATATAGTAGGAAAATTATTAGGAGTTGCACGAACGTGTGAGAACCGAGAGACCGATCGCACGAGCCGAGACTCCGTTCTGCGAGAGAAGCGAAAGGACCGGAAAGGACACGATCGAGTACGAGAACCAGCCAGCGCCTTCGCCGAGGATCCTTCGCACTGTCAGTCCTTTCCTTGCTCCCTCTCCCCCCCCCCCCCCCCCCCCCCCCCCCCCC
>CAJPEV010000984.1:0-16621 GCA_905338385.1 Darwinula stevensoni
GCGGACAAGCAAAAATAGGCTGGTCGTCAACGTGTTAAGGCGAGTTTCGAATGTTAAACTTAATTTGAGAAAAAAAAAACAATGATCACTTCTATGATCCATCATCCCTTTTTATTGGATCTGGACCAGTCAATCCGCAGATAACAACAAAGAGGGATTTATGAACATCCTTTCCGGAATAACTTAATCATGCCAATGCCAAATTCTCCCTGCGAGTCAACAGAAAACCCGATGAGACCGTGACATACAGGCTTAGGCGCCAGACAGAAAAACTCTCCCGAAAATTCTGGGGGCGAATGCAATGTCCAGGAAGAAGCACCGGTGATTTTAACTGACTGCGGTACCGTTGAAATTTCTAACGTCCCTTAAATGAAAAAACTCTCTCAACCCGAAATTGGTCTTCGTAGATGGTAATGGTTTCTATCTCCAACTCAGATGCACCAACGGAACGCAGAGATGAGGCCGTGCCAATCGAGGCATCAGTTATTATGTTTTCGCACCTCTGAAAACCGCATTGGGGCGATCCTGGGATGGGGTTCACATAATACTTCTCTTCGTAAACGATCCAGGTTCCAGTGGTTCTTGCACTTTTGGCAGTGTTGTCCGGAATGCTTCCCCCGCAAGCCTCTAAATCCGGGCAAGCACCCTCGAATTCTCGTTGATTACCTCTGTCGTTGCAATCAAGTTCAGCGTACAAGGTAATCGTCTGACGGGTCTGCCCCAAGGAAGGACTGAATCAGGGCCAACAGTCCTCGAATTACGAGAAACATCATTCTGAATCTTCCGATTTTTTCCACGCACGCAATTAAGTACATGCAGGTTGCTACTCTGTCTCTGGGTTCCTGTGAAGATTGCGTAACAGAATAATCGCAATTGCGCATCAGGAGCGAGTGCAGGCTTTCTCGTGGGAACCAGGACACCGCTTTCTGGTTATCTTTAATATCCAATGAATTTCCACTGACGCGGATATGTGATGTGAGCAACAAGGAATAACGGCCGGATCCATTAACATTGTGCAACTTCCTTTGCATCGAATGCGTGCCTTTGTCTTGCTAATTCACTCCAAGATCTTTCCAAGGAAATGTCTGCTTTTTATTTGTATTATTGCAAGGTTCCAAGGAATGCTTACCCTAAAACGATTCGAGCAGGTATCTATTAATATACAGTATACATACGACCGGCGTGTATGTATAACCGAGTTTTGTCCTGTGATCTTCTAGGTTTCTCGACCGATTTCCGCCATCTATACCTCATTCGATTTGTAATTTCCTGCAGATGGTCCAAGTCATTTTAGATTTTTTTTTAGCTGACCTTTGATCTGACCCGGATGGCCTTCGAATTAATTTTGGACACGATTTCTAGCCTGACGCACCATTCGACAGCCCTTGACATATTTTCTTAAAATTTCTTTCATATTGTAAAAACGATGGCATTTGGTGCTGCTGCAGTCTATCTGAGATGAGAATGCACTGGCGCCATCTCTATGCGGATTAGATAACTGCATTGAGGTGCGTGGCCGGGATCCGTTGTAAGGATCATATATCCTAGGGTTTTTCATGTTTTCCATTCGCAGAATATAGTCATAAGGGATTTCCTTGAATGATTTATTTCTGGAAGAAACATTATTCCCTTACCATGCCATGAAAACGGCGACAGGGTTTTGGAAAAGTCCCTGCGCTGATGACCGAGAGAGGAAGCGAATCGCGCGAGAATGTTTCTGGCGTTTCTCTCAAGGAACCAGTACCGAGGCCGTAACCACATTCAAACAAGCGGTCGGTGGGGTTGGGGTTCACTGAGATGTGCCTATCACGACTTTAAACATAAAAATTTTTTTTCTCGATTATTGTCTGTCATCTCTATGCTTCAGCGAGTCAAATATTTGGAATGAATACTATCTTCAATTATTACAATAATACTTCGATTATCCTTAGAAATTTGATTTGTTTCTGTTGGCAGTGATATGGAACTAAGGACGAGTGGTTACGCCGTTTTGAATTGTGAATCGTAAGAAATGGTAGCCACAGGGAGCACCTTTAACATTCCCTATTGATTTCTGGTATTTGACTCCATGTGCGTATTTTCGTGAGCCATTTTTCTGCTTTTCTTCTTTACTCATTTACATTCAGGAAACTATAGGCAGAAAGCAAAAGCACATACATGAGTTTCATCTTCCGCACTGTCTGGAATATTGAGGGGAGTTTCGAAAGCGAGCCGTAATTTCCTAAGAATCAATGATCATTTCTGTGATCCATATTCTCTTTTTACAGGATATGGTACAGTCAACCACAGATAACACTCGAAGTGGGATTCAAGAACATCCTTTCCGGAATGACTTAATCAGGCCAAGGCCGAATTCGCCTTCCAGGTCACGAGAAAACCCGATCAGACCGTTGAGGTAAAAAAAAGAAAGCGTCGGACAGAAAAATGTTCCCTCGAAGTTTGGGAGCGTATGCAATGTCCATTCAGGGGCACCGGTGATTATGAATGACTTTGCGGTACAAATTAAATTTCTAACGTCCGTCAAATGAAAATCCTCTCCCAACTCGATGTCTTCGTATAAAATGATGACATCTATCTCCAGCTCAGGTTCACCGGCGAGACGCAGAGATGACACGCCGCTGGAGCTCACGAGTCAATAGGTATGTTTCCGCACCTTGCAAAACCGAATTGGCTCGTTTGTGTGGTGGCGTTCACATAGTTCACTTCATCGAAAGGATCCAGGCTCCAGTGGCTCTTGCGCTTTTGGTACCGTGGTCCGGAATGATTCCCCCGCAAGCGCTCACATCAGGGCAATAGCGGAGGAATGTTTCTCGAGTCGTCATCTTTTTGCAGTCCGGCGTATTGTATAAGGTGATCGTTTGACGGGTCTGTCCCAAGCAAGGACTGAAAATGACCAGGACGAACAGGCCTCTAATCGCCAATGACATCATTCCCAGTCTTCCGCTTTCTTCAACGCTTTCAAGTATATGGAGGTTGCTACCCCTTCCTCTGCTTTCGCATTTAGATTTCACATTATGAGAGCCTTTATACGGAGGATTGAAGAGAAAGCGATAACTTTCTCGTGGGAACCAGGACACTGCTTTCTCATTTTCCTCCTATATTCCAGGAATTTCCACTGACACACCAATATGCGATAAGTAGCAACGGAAAAAACTGTGGGACTTTCCGCACATTTTAGCTTGCGAAACATTTTTTGGGTCGAATGCGCGTCAATTTCCACTACATGTAATAGACGTCACGATATGCGGTTGATGAGAGATGCAAAACAGGAGGGACCATCTCCTGGAACGCACATCGTTTGGACAATGTGCTAAAACGGTGTTTGTGATTTTAAGTCCGACGACTTGGTAATTATTTCCTCCAAAGCGAAAATAACCGAAACTGAAGGCAGTCAAATATTTTTTCTAAAGTAGAGTTCATGTAACCACAAAAAGATCAGAAAGAGATAAATAAGTACACCAGAAACTTCCAGTTTCCCCATTTAGAATAGGAAAATAAGTTAATATTACGACTTTGAAAGCTATTAATGCAATACTTCTAAGGGTCTAATTTATGACACTTCTCAGCCCTTCCGTCCCGAGTTCGCCTTTTGACACTGGAAGGAAGCTCCCGTTCACTTCTTCAAGATGCTCAATATCTTGCAAGAATCTAACATCTAATACTTTAATTCGAAGAGGCCAAAAGCTAGCGGTGGTGGTGGTCGTGGCTGTCACACCCAAAGCGCAGGCCTACAATGCAATTCTAGGTCATAGGCCAGGCCTACAAGGCTGCGCCTTTCCAACCCATCATCCTTCTTATACGAGATCTTTCTTCTCGTACTTTAATTCGAAGAGCCCGAGAGTTACGGTGGTGGTGGTTGTCACTCCAGAGCGCGAGGCCTACAAGACTGTCACTTCAGGCCAAAGGCTAGGCCATCTACCTCTCAAAGTGCCAGGTCCTTCAGGCTATGTAATTCTAGGTCATAGGCTTGGCCATCCAACGCTTTTAGCGCCAGGTCCATCGAGCTATATCTGTCTGAGCCATAGGCTTCACACTTAGCCGTGTCAATCAAAGGGTGGTAATAACTGAATGCACGTCACGTTTTTACTGATCGACTGCAAGTTCTCCATTTAAAGACATTCTTTGCTCAAATGTTTTTTTTTCTGTATTTATTATTTTCCCCGTTAGATCAGGCGTGGCGGTTCGGGACATCCCTTCCATGCAATAGTTTTCTGTTTGCGTTTCATGTCATGGTCGATGTATTTGAGTTCTCATGATTGATGAAGTCAAAATAAGAGTCCAAAAAGTCTCTCTTCACATGTCGCGCAAACAAGGTGCACATCCCATCAAAATGGTGGCGATTTTTGCTAGGTAGGGTTAAACACGAAGAAAAATGTTGAAGGAGGTCCCCCAGGACGGCGATGAGGCAGTTGTTGCTGGTAAAAAAACGGTTGGTACTGGCGTGGACAAAACGTTTGCCACTGCAGTTGCAGTACGAAGTGCCTAAATCGGTGCTAGCCGTAATGGCTAGAATCGGTGATATGCAGCAAGCACATGTACGTAGGGAGCTTAGGGCCGCTCAGACCGCTGAACAGCAAGAGGCAGCGATTGCTGAGCTTCGGAATAGGAGAGCCGTGCATCCAGCTAAGCAACTTGAAAATGCAATGTTTGCATTTTCAGGAATTAGTCTTTAGTATTGTGGCGCACATGCACTAACATCCCTCTGTGCCGTCGAACAAGTTCTTGGAAACGGTCAGTACTGTTTCAGAATCATTTGTGTCTTTTCCATACGCTTACGCTAATAGCCGATGAGCTAATCGGTAATGCAAGAGTGTTGAACGTGCTAGGAAGACGATATCAGCAATGTCGTCTTGAGTCTCTTGAAAACGTGCTAAACCAAGGCGTTCATAATGGTGATTGTGGCAATCAGCTGGAATATCATGTTGATGGTGTTTAGGAGCAGAATCTTCTGTGTACTGTAAGTTAAATGTGTATAAATGTAATGAAGCGGTTCAGTTCTGAATGGGTAATGCAATGAATAGAGTATTGTCAAGAAGACGTTATGCTCACAATAGACGATTCAAATTTCCACATACTTGACGGCCAGCGTAGCGGCCACTAGTATTGTATTATTTCGAAGATCCTCCATTTAAAAAGAGTATTTCTGTAAAGTTATGAAAAGTTTCACTCGTTATTTCAATAAGGCCTCTACACGAAATGTACCGGGTGACGCCGCTCCTTGAATCTATTTGGCGTTTGGTAGACTGCAGATAAAACGAGAATACTTTTTCTTTGCTAATTCCTGTACCCTGAAGATTCCTTAAGTCTCGTTCATTTTCATCGAGCCACATTTCCGAATGAGAGATTAAAAAAAAAGACACTGGAATTTTATTTTCGCACTCGCTCGTTCTCCGGTACTAACCTTCACTCGAAGTGATGGACGATCGGGCCTCCTTTTTACCTGTCGACAGTCCATTCCTCCATTGGAGAATAGATATCCGCATGACGTCATTAAACACCAATTCCCAGACAAGAGTGATACCTTGCTTTAAGGAGAGCGAATACGAGAATTTCTCAACCCGATTCCTGTTGAAAGCCTCTGAGAGAGTTGCCCAGATGGAACAGCGAGTTACAGTCGGGGAATTCGGATGCCATTTTGGTGCGTTCAATCAACTCGGGAGTAATTTGTGTCAGGAAATGCTTTGTCTTGGAAGAAAAGGTCATCATCGTTCAGGTAGAATGTCATGCAGAACATTCTACCCAAAGGTTTTTCTGGAGCACCTCGATGTCAACTGCCGGTTTCACCTTCGTTCGCTGCTGGTCGACCAGGAAGAAGTCGGTTTTCCTACTCCAATTGATTCCTGCGTTGATCATAACTTCCTGAAAGAACCTCGACTTGCGATGGTAAAGTCGATCGGTAGAAACATAGCTTTTATTCCGAATCCGTACACCCTGTCGTTTTAGCGGTTCGTGGAGACTTGGAACAGGCACAATTAATCTGCACGTGATAAGGTGGTATTCATGAACACCCTTTCCGGAGTGATACCAAGGCCGGATTCGCTCTGCAAATCAGCAGAAAATCAAATGAGGCCCTTGTATGGAGGATTAGGGTTCGGCCCCATGCAGAAAAACTCTCCCGTGCAGTTCCGTAGTTCATACTATGACCACGCAGAGTAACCGGTGATGATCAACGATTTATATGGTGATGATATGGTGATGTTATCCTTCTTCAGCATGGATGACCCAAGTAGCAAAGGATTATCCCTGGGACAACCCATTTGCATCTTACGTGGGACAAATGACATTTTTAAGCCTTTAAGCCTGTACCTTTCCAGGACCTTGGCTGGGGGGGTGGGTGGGTTGGTTAAACAGATCGTCCCATTGCGTACAGGACAACTTACTCCGTCGATCCGCCGCTCTGACCTAAGCCTCAGTTACCTTAGCCTGAAGCTCGATGCCGATAAGGCTATGACTTTTTCGGCCATAGGCTGAACGCGATGACTCGTGAAAGGACTCAAAAACGGAGTTCTCCGTGGGCGGTACGCGAAGCACCCGTGGAATAGGAGCGGTGAGGCTGCAAAGGTCTGCACTAACAAGTAAGCAACGTGAAGACATTGATGCTCGGAGGAGATAATGCACTAAATGTAGAGCAACATGAGGTTGTTAACGCTGTGCGCGTCGAACCTTTAACCCACACTCTCGCTGCGTTGGCTGGGACGCCCAACGTCATTCCAGTCGTTCCGCACGATCCCTTTGGAAGTGGAGTACTCTGTAGAGCACTGCTTGGTTTTGCTTTGTTCCGCTACCAAGTGAGGACTTCGGCAAGGTTGTCGCCACAATCATGTTACGATGTTCCATTCGATCCCATTGGAGTTTCGGCCAGAATTGGAAACGTTATTGATGGGGGGAAGATGCAAACGATCGCAATTTTTTGCAAGTTGTTCAGGCAGTGTAACAGCGCAAACGCGTTTGCTCCCTTTTGGTGGAACGATTGTTGACACTTTCGGAAACGGTCCTAACTGCTTCAAAGCACCCGACGAGGTCTATCATTTGACTACGACCAGTCTACATCCGTTTGATTAACGTCTATCCTTCTCTAAGTCAAAATAAATAATTAGGGTGTACCCTACTCTTCGTTTATGAAGTGGTTCAAATGCAGCAGCGCATAATTCGGAACGGGAAGTGCGTCGCTCTTTGTTATCGAAGGAGAAAGTGCCACTGACAAACAATTCCTGTACACCACACGGATTCACATACTGAACCACGACGGAGTTTCACGACCGCTCAAATGATTTCTCAATCTTGAAGTCATAAATACCGCTTTTTTATGCCAGTTCTCATTGTGCCGGACACATCGTGGAATAGTACTACTGTCGTACATCGTAGCATCAGAATCGAGACCACGCAGAATACTAAGATGTTTCCCACATAATTAAAAATATCACAAACCCAGATCATCCACAACGGATTTTATAAGACGTCAAACACGACGCGTTATTTCGCCCCACCCGGTATTTTCCCTAACAATTTTTGTGACATGAGGTCGAGAGTTGTCGTGCAGGAGAATGACACCTTTTCGACTGACAAAAGTGGGCCGCATCCGAAGCCGGGTTTGTTGCAATCAAGGTCCAGTTGAAAATAGAGATTGAGCTGCTCCCATAGAATCAAACGATAACAACCAACGTGGAAAATGTTCTTGACGTCCCACGAAACATACGAGATACAATATGATCCTCTTTTAGTGCAATTCGGCTTTTGGAGTTGGTTCTGGCGTTTGATCCCGATCCATACAGTCTTTTGCGTTTAATATTGACGTAGAGATAAGAGAGACAGCATTTTGCTCCAATACACCATCCCTAGTAGGCGCCATTTTCAATGTCTAATGTGCTGCCACCTGGGAATAAACAATAAAGTTCCTAATGTCCATCAGTAGCGGAAACATATTTTGCGTGAATAAAATCTGAATCTTGTCCGAAAAGTGAATATTGTCCTCTAATACACATTAGGGTCCATTACTTACGTCACGTCCCCTCGTATATTTCTCTACTACCAAGTTTGCTGGCCTTTCAGGGAAACCTTCCACCTAGCGTATGACGTAGAAAGACATTGGTCGAAAGGTCTCGCGTCTCAGAGGAAGGCAGCAGGATTCTTGAACAGATATCTTCAAAATCCAACTGCAGGCTCGTAGTACGCCATCTCACTATTCTTAAGTTCAATATTTTTCCTTTAGATCTACGAAAACTTACATAAGTTTCGAATCATCTATTTCGGAATAATTACATTGGACCCTGCCATAATTTCTCAAAACATTTTAAAGTGCTTCTTTCTATTTCCGTGCATTCTCGTTTTTTTTTCATGAGACTGTACCCTTAAAGTACCAAATACAGCCGTATGTTCGGACTGTACAGGAAGTTTCTGATCCACCCACTCCAAATTTGGCTAAATGCTATGCCAGCTCCAGTGAAAGGATTCTGCTCATCTCCACGGGCTGCATGAAGATCTGGGCCAAGACCAAGAAAAGGCTGTGTCGATATAGGCCCATGCCACCCGGATTTGCTTGGCGTTCCGCACCATTCAAGAGATACAGATCTAGAAGAGTTCACCAAGGAACTGTCAGGAACACCTACGGCACAGGCTCTAGCAGAGTGGGAAGGGAAGCGTTCTAATCGAAGTGTTCCAGCAGGGTAATCCGTTGGATAGTTGAGATTCGGGATGCTGATCCGACGTTCCTGGAGATCATATCAAGTCTTGATTAGAGAAATACATTCCCGTAAACACCGTTCCCATCTTCATTTTAGTGTGCTAGAAACTTTCGAAACACCCTGTAGAATATGTATTTGGACATATTGGACTATACAGAGTGTATGGCCTGAAGCCTATGACTCGGAAAGGCATAGCCTTTTGGGTTTCGCGCGATGGCTAGCGCGCTAGGCTTACTGGGCTGTTCCTCTCTGGGCCATAGAACCCCGAATATGCGCCAAACATGACTGAAAGAAGTTAAAAGACTATATGGCTAAAATATGATATCGACATGTAAATTGTCACAGGGTCACATATGGACAAATGAATTACAGTATTGCACATTTATTAAGTAATTATGCTCCACCCTGTATTTGCGTTTCAAAGTCTTTATTTGGTTCTCCCATGCGGATAAGCTCGAACAAAAGTCGAATTGTATTTTGATGATGTTGATGACCTCACCCTGATGAAGATCCGATATCTTTCAGCACACGTGTGGGATGGTGTTGAAACGGTTTTCGCAGGAAGTGTCGCAAGGTGCAGGACAGTTTGTGCAGGAGGTGAGAAGGGAACTAGGATTGTTTTTGGTACGAGTGTGACTACTGATGTAGAAAGAGTATGGTGTGGCAGGGAGGAGGGAGAAAGAAGGCGAGAGGAAGGTAGCAGATGCGGAAGCCAGCATTGATTCTTCATTTTCACTCGTTTAAACTGCATTATGTGAGTCCGCTTTTGGGTGATATGGCAAGAGCAAGGGGTTGTGAGATTACGAGAATTGTTAGCTTATTAGGTCGAGAATCAAACCTTAAGAATTGAGTCGATTATTCTTACAGTATTGCACGCAAATATCAAAGTAACCCACTTCCTGACGTTGCCTTGTTATCAGGCCGATCAATTCGAAATCACTTTAGGTTGCAGTCAGTCAGAAAGTGAGGGCTTTTAAAGATGTGCTTTGTATGACTCCTCTTCCGGGAAAGGATAACTTTTTGGCATCTTCAACAGGAGGATATTTGTAAACTTAAAATATTGTTTGTTGGTTCAGTGAGGGGTATGTAGGTGCCATGAACATTATCGCCATGGCAAACCTGTCAAAAAGGGAATAACTGCACTTGTAGCGCCAGGTCTAAAGAGGGCTCTTGTATTTCCGGCTTCCACTGTTGTGTGCCTTCTCACTCGTTGTTCAAGGACCACTTTCAAGCGTGAGTTTGTAACATTTCATTTAGGCCTAAGTATGTCAACGGTTCGAGGCTTTACGTTCATGTTAATGGTATAAGGTACTTGAAGAGGGTGTCAGTCCCAGGGCTGAAAATGAAAAAATCAGGTCAAAGTCCAATGTGATGTGAACCTTTTAGAATAGGTGAGGACATGAGGCTGAAATTTGTCTGAAAACCACGGGAGTTCCTTCACGTAATTTTTCATGGTGAAGCTTCGTAAAATAAATTAACAGATTTGAAGAAAAAATTTTTGAAAAATTATTCCTAGTCCATTTTGTGCTTGTGTTTTCTTGTGTATATGGCTGAACTGCGAGAAGGACGACATCAAGAGTGTTCACACCCATGTGGTGCTTCTGAAATGGAGCCAATGTGATGATGAAGTACTCTCGATTATGTCTCTGAGTCGATCAATCCAACACGATTATTTCAATTTCAGTTATTCAAACGTATGGACTTCCCACAGGATTCAATGCCGACACTCGATCAAATCACCTCTGTTACTTTGACTCGTGCTTAAGGGATGTTGGATTTTCATTGCGGGTAACAGGCGAAATTCATCAGTAATTTTAATGTGTTTTCAACACGTTTTTAGCACACAACCAAATCAACTTCATTTGAGCAAAGTGTTAATTAGGTGTATGAGTTTCCCAAAGGCATCTATGATACATTGTGGACTTCCCTTTGCGTCATCGGTTTAGATTGCCAGACGGATATTTCGAAGCAAACAAAATAACCATTGTGAAATTCCAAAGAGACTTTCCGCCGATCCATCTTGTAATTTTATTGAAACAGAAATGAATCCGGTAAAGCAACAGACACTCAGCAATAAGAAACAAGCTTGAATGATCTTATCTCACTGATGCCGAATTGATCTTGCAAGTCAACAGAATATCCTATTAAATCCACAGCCGATGGGGACAAGCAAACTTGTGCACCTCCAAAATTTGGGAGCGGATAAAATGACCAAGAAAGTGAACCAGTGATTATGGCTGATTTCACATTGGCTGTGAAATCCGGAACGATTGATTCATTATGATAGTACTCCCTGTCCCTGAAATAAGTGTTTTCGTACAGAGTGATAGTATTCATTTCCAGTATGGGGTCACCAGCAAAACGAAGAGATGATGCTTCGTTGATGAAGCTCAAGTTTCTGCACATATCGAAACCAAAGACGGTTGTCGGTATTTGGTTGATATCTGAGAAGTTGGGTCCGTAGTAAACAATCCAGGCTCCACTGCCTTGTGCGCTTTTTGCAGCATTGTCCGGCATGCCTTCGCCGCAAATGCTCAGGTCATCACAAGCACCGTAGAAGGTTTTATGATTTTGCCTATCGTCGCAATCTGGCTCCTCGAATAAGGTGAGCTCCTGACGGGTCTGCCCCAAGCATGGACTGCAAATCACCAGGATGAAAAACCCTCCAATCGCCAGCCGCATGATTCCAAGTCTTCCCTTTACACCAACGCACTGAATGAAGGGTATGGATGATTTGGATTCGGCCACTCTGCCTCCACGTTTCTGTGCAGATTGCGAATCAGGAATGTATTGGTACGGATCCAGGATCGAGAAGCGGGTGCTGACTTTCCCATGGGAACTATGACGCTGCTTTCTCCGAATCGTCGTAGGTTTCCCCACCGTGACGCAGGAGATCCAGGGAGGAATGAGAGCTCATCCTAGAAACTTTCTGCAATGCTTTGTCGANAGAAGGGAACTAGGATTGTTTTTGGTACGAGTGTGACTACTGATGTAGAAAGAGTATGGTGTGGCAGGGAGGAGGGAGAAAGAAGGCGAGAGGAAGGTAGCAGATGCGGAAGGCAGCATTGATTCTTCATTTTCACTCGTTTAAACTGCATTATGTGAGTCCGCTTTTGGGTGATATGGCAAGAGCAAGGGGTTGTGAGATTACGAGAATTGTTAGCTTATTAGGTCGAGAATCAAACCTTAAGAATTGAGTCGATTATTCTTACAGTATTGCACGCAAATATCAAAGTAACCCACTTCCTGACGTTGCCTTGTTATCAGGCCGATCAATTCGAAATCACTTTAGGTTGCAGTCAGTCAGAAAGTGAGGGCTTTTAAAGATGTGCTTTGTATGACTCCTCTTCCGGGAAAGGATAACTTTTTGGCATCTTCAACAGGAGGATATTTGTTAACTTAAAATATTGTTTGTTGGTTCATTGAGGGGTATGTAGGTGCCATGAACATTATCGCCATGGCAAACCTGTCAAAAAGGGAATAACTGCACTTGTAGCGCCAGGTCTAAAGAGGGCTCTTGTATTTCCGGCTTCCACTGTTGTGTGCCTTCTCACTCGTTGTTCAAGGACCACTTTCAAGCGTGAGTTTGTAACATTTCATTTAGGCCTAAGTATGTCAACGGTTCGAGGCTTTACGTTCATGTTAATGGTATAAGGTACTTGAAGAGGGTTTCTGACCTGATTTTTTCATTTTCAGCCCTGGGACTAAGTCCAATGTGATGTGAGCCTTTTAGATTAGGTGAGGACATGAGGCTGAAATTTGTCTGAAAACCACGGGAGTTCCTTCACGTAATTTTTCATGGTGAAGCCTTCGTAAAATAAATTCACAGATTTGAAGAAAAATTTTTTGAAAAATTATTCCTAGTCCATTTTGTGCTTGTGTTTTCTTGTGTATATGGCTGAACTGCGAGAAGGACGACATCAAGAGTGTTCACACCCATCTGGTGCTTCTGAAATGGAGCCAATGTGATGATGAAGTACTCTCGATTATGTCTGAGTCGATCAATCCAACACGATTATTTCAATTTCAGTTATTCAAACGTATGTACTTCCCACAGGATTCAATGCCGACACTCGATCAAATCACCTCTGTTACTTTGACTCGTGCTTAAGGAATGTTGGATTTTCATTGCGGGTAACAGGCGAAATTCATCAATAATTTCAATGTGTTTTCAACACGTTTTTAGCACACAACCAAATCAACTTCATTTCAGCAAAGTGTTAATTAGGTGTATGAGTTTCCCAAAGGCATCTATGATACATTGTGGACTTCCCTTTGCGTCATCGGTCCAGATTGCCAGACGGATATTTCGAAGCAAACAAAATAACCATTGTGAAATTCCAAAGAGACTTTCCGCCGATCCATCTTGTAATTTTATTGAAACAGAAATGAATCCGGTAAAGCAACAGACACTCAGCAATAAGAAACAAGCTTGAATGATCTTATCTCACTGATGCCGAATTGATCTTGCAAGTCAACAGAATATCCTATTAAATCCACAGCCGATGGGGACAAGCAAACTTGTGCACCTCCAAAATTTGGGAGCGGATAAAATGACCAAGAAAGTGAACCAGTGATTATGGCTGATTTCACATTGGCTGTGAAATCCGGAACGATTGATTCATTATGATAGTACTCCCTGTCCCTGAAATAAGTGTTTTCGTACAGAGTGATAGTATTCATTTCCAGTATGGGGTCACCAGCAAAACGAAGAGATGATGCTTCGTTGATGAAGCTCAAGTTTCTGCACATATCGAAACCAAAGACGGTTGTCGGTATTTGGTTGATATCTGAGAAGTTGGGTCCGTAGTAAACAATCCAGGCTCCACTGCCTTGTGCGCTTTTTGCAGCATTGTCCGGCATGCCTTCGCCGCAAATGCTCAGGTCATCACAAGCACCGTAGAAGGTTTTATGATTTTGCCTATCGTCGCAATCTGGCTCCTCGAATAAGGTGAGCTCCTGACGGGTCTGCCCCAAGCATGGACTGCAAATCACCAGGATGAAAAACCCTCCAATCGCCAGCCGCATGATTCCAAGTCTTCCCTTTACACCAACGCACTGAATGAAGGGTATGGATGATTTGGATTCGGCCACTCTGCCTCCACGTTTCTGTGCAGATTGCGAATCAGGAATGTATTGGTACGGATCCAGGATCGAGAAGCGGGTGCTGACTTTCCCATGGGAACTATGACGCTGCTTTCTCCGAATCGTCGTAGGTTTCCCCACCGTGACGCAGGAGATCCAGGAAGGAATGAGAGCTCATCCTAGAAACTTTCTGCAATGCTTTGTCGACCGAAGGAAAGGCCTGGAAGACATGCGAGTATGAAATTTTTGAACGGCTGTGTTTGAACTCGCTCTGGAGTAAAGTGTGTTCAATGGTCGCCCAATAATATTTGAGAAATTTGCGGCAATTCTCCAATAGAGGTTAATTCCAGAGCAAAAATGATGTAACCTTTTTTATTCATTTCAAATAATTAAAAAAAAATTTTAAAGCTACATTGGCTACATGAATGATATTAATTCGAGAAAAAGTGGGAGTGCAGTAAGGAACTTAGAGCACCATTATGATCCTAGAGCAGTTACTTTTTTCTCTCAAGAACTGGAAGCATTGCTCTAGCTACTCCGGTATGCCTGGTTGAAGCTAATACAACGGCTGCATGTAGATGATTTGAAATATGCCTAAGAGTCCCTGATTGCACGACAAATTAGCGAAGTAATGTGCTCCCCAATTATCACCCTCTCAACACAGAATCCCTCCAGAAAGTGAGAAGCCCCATCTCCCGGGCTTGCAGGTAACACAGATTCCCGCTTGTTAAAAATAGAAAGACAGATTTCCTCCCACCTGGATGGGAGGAGAAAACCCCAAAATAAGTGGGAAATACTTACTCGTACAGGTATATCATGAAGAGTGTTCTTTTTTGTTTCTTACGATGCACCATTTTATCCTTAAAGGAAATTAGTAGCTGTCATTCATTTACGATTAGCGTGTGGCCTCCAGTTCCATTTCCCACGATTGTCAATTATCGTGCTAGAGTTATATTTGATTCAAGATTGTTTCTGCTATCGTATCGGTACTTTGGACTTCTGTCTGAATGTTTGGCACATTTTGTGCTGAGTTCTTTGAATTAGGTGAGACCGAAAGTGGTTAACGGTGGCCGATCGACACGATGTAATATGGAGTTACCTTTTATGAAGATCCATGGGGATAATAGCGTCCAACATGCATTTTAATTTCGGTGGCAGTCTGCCCACAGACCTGGAGATGGTTCGTAAAAATTTGAATTTGTCCATACGTTACCCATCTTCTGCGAGATGCTTAGTAAAAGCCGAGATTGATCCATAACTGGCCACTAGATGGCCACTTAAGTTTCCATAGATACCCGACCTTTCCTCATAGATAGCGCTATGGAAGATATTTTAATAATTCAACAATTTGGTCTAAAGCAGTCTAAGGAGTCTCCATAAAACTTTGGCGTGAGGGTTGTTCGGAGAATGATTCAACTACCAAGGTAACTTCATATGGGATATCATATGAAAAATGGTTTTCACATGCACTCATCTTTTTTTTTAAGAATTTGGACCCCATTATCTATCCATCCATCCATCCATCCATACTATTGGGTTGGAAAGAAAGCTGGCGACAACATTCCTCCTGAATCCCAACGACAGCAGAGAAAAACCTTCTCGTGGAACCCTGGTTTCGGTTCGTGTGGCGGCAATTCTTCTCGTGGAACCCTGTTGCCAATTGTCTGCAAAGTATCTCGCGGTTAAATAATTTAGACTGGCATAAAAATGAGCCCGTTGTAGTCATTGTTCCGAACAATTCGTTTGACAGAAAACATGCGCTGCTGGAAACGAAATTTGATTTATTTCTATTTTTGTTCGATTTGGGCAGTGAAACATTTCCACGAATGCAGGAGGCTATCCATCTAAGCTCTCCGTGCGTTTAGAAGGCGATTGTACCTCCGATAACTGGTGAAGGAGCTGTTTGGGCAACGCCATAGGGTCTGCGATACCGAAGTGAGAAACAAACGCGCTTATTCTGTGTCCCAAGAATGAGCGCTCCTGTTAGGCCAATGAGGACGTGTCGTCCCAATTGGAGGGCGAATTGCGAACACATCACAGTATCGAAATTGTGAAGAACGATCATGGTGGTGATGACGTCGATTGGCAGGCCACCTTTTTCGTTTAATTCTTCAACAATCTCAATACTCTGGGTTTCTCCGCACGCCCTAAACTTAAACTTGGAGCTATCCTGATACGTCTATGGAGTCTTTTGATTGGAAACGATCTTTGCAACGACACGCCTATGATCGTGAGAGACCTGAATGCAAATGTCATAAAACTTTGCGTACCGCTCATGGAGATATCAATTTTGAGTCCTTTCGCCTAGCTTAGGGCCGAAAAAGTAATAGCCTAAAGCTCGATGCCTGTTAAGCTAAGGTAAGTGAGGCTTAGGCCGGAGCGGGGGATCGACGGGATAAAATGTCCGGTACGCTATACTAGGGGGATTTGAATGAAAAGAAGGCAATGGCTGTTATACACAGTCTAAGAGTAGCCTAGGGTAGGGGACTAAAAGTTCTCATTTCATTTGAACACCTATAGTAGTTGAGGTGATGACGGGTGCGCCTCTTGGCTGCGTTCACTAGCTGCTTAGAGACTGGACACGTCAACTCATTTTAGCATACCGTTCCATCTTTACCAACGTCAATTCCCTATCGAGCTTACCTACGTTACGACTATAACTAAGTCTCAGGGATAGACATTATATCAAGTCGGACTTACGAGCCAGTATCCATGCATGCGATTTGTACATTGCTTGCTCGCGAGTTCGCCCCGAGTATTCTCTGAAGATTCAGGTTATCGATGGACCGAAGCGGGGCGAAACTGATGCTGACACCATTACTAACGATGTGGTCTTTGAAGAAGCACTTCTTTGT
>CAJPEV010000984.1:18085-83144 GCA_905338385.1 Darwinula stevensoni
ATAGTATCTGGTCCTTTTTGGAGGCAAAGGTCTGTGCTACTCAGCCGAAAAATTTGGACAGCCTCAAGTCAACTTTGCTGAAAGCCTGGGACGAAATCCCTGTGAAACAGCTGCGAGAAACTGGGGACAATTTTCCAAAACGCCTCAGAAAAGTTATTGCTGCCAATGGGGGCTATTTCGAAGATGTTTAACTCATTTTGAAGGTTTTCTTATGTTCTTTCTAATGAAATTAAAATAAAACATTTATTGTTCTTAATGGCCATCGGGATATTGGTTTTTTTGAGTGTCTCCGAACTTTCCGGTCACCCTGTATTTTTGTGCGTTATTGATGTAAACATATTGGCTGATATATCACACTGTGCCTCAGCATCCCTTTGATGGATATATGTTGCATCGTGAACTGTAGATCAAGTTTTGGCAGCCGGAACCTGGTTAAGACTGTTCTTAGTCGATGAACAGCCTCAGCCCCCTCCCCCCCAAAAAAAAATTCGTTTCCAGCTCTGGTCAAAATGCATCATCTACCTCCGGACGAGAAGTAAGCCCCCACCGTTCCGCTTCGTTCACCCATCGGCGAAATTGTCGCAGTAAGTTTTCCATTCATTGAACAAGAGACAAGGAGATGTGACGCATTCACCTGAACCCCCCAAAACAGTGAAAATTCCCTTGTATACAAATTCTTTCCTCTTGTCACATATCCTCATGCAGACGTTCCTATTGCTTAGCACCTGATATAAAGAATGACTCCTTCTCTAGACATTATTTAAAGCAAACAAGATTTCTGGTTTCTGATGAACCACCATGAGAGAAGAAATTGATTTTTCCTCCGTAATCGATCTGAGACGATTCTTCAATTTTCAGCGAATGATTTCCTTTGCGTGATGGACAGTACATATATTGCAGCAGTGGGATATACGGAAATTATTGATAGGATTGTGTTGGGGAGAAGAGGAAAGAACGAGTATTAGAAAGAAGACCGCAGAGAACAGTGATTTGCGTCAGTGAACACTTGATTGACAGTTGGGAGCTTCCAACCCCTCCTCCACTTGGGACGCCTGTTATAAGAAGGTAAGCAAGTCGGGTTTCTGCCCGCATCAAAGGTCTTTCTTCTTTCAAGAAAGGCTCATCCTCTATTGAGAACTCATGAAACTAATATGTGAACACCCTCCGCGGTTCCATTCCCGATTGAGAACACCACAATGAATCTTTTCCGACCCCTGTTGTATCTTGTGGGAGGCAACATCTTTGCCCGAGATTATCCCATGCATGGTATGATCCCATCGTAACTACATATCATATACATTTTCTGTAGATGTATTCGGGGGACACTACGCTGCAGCTGATGCTTACCGAAACTAAAGCGAAGAATTAAAGCGGCATTCAACGGTTCAAGCGGCATCCAGCGGTGAGTGAGAAGTTCACTCCTGCTGAACATCCTCCGTCGGTACATTCACCTCGAAATAATTATTTTAATCGGTTCGAACCCTGGGGCTCCCCTCTTCAAAGCCACAGCGCAATGAACAATCGTCTGCACTAAATTCAAATGAAGATTGAGAAAGGGCGGGGAGGGGTAGCAGAGTACAACCGTGGATTATTGCGTTCAATTAAGTTTTTGAGAAGGGTCCCATCAACACGTAAGTATTGGGCCGTGGGTGGCCCAGACTGACGGATTTCTGCCGGGGGAGGAAACGTGGCGGGAAGTGGGACATCCAGTTGCTGGCCTGCTATGTCCTGTATGTGGAGGGTCACCAGCTACCTTCCCATAATGTAGCTGGCACTTCCTCAGGTGCAGTACCAGGAATCTCCACTACATGGTACCCATGTTCCCTTCACCCTATACATTCAATTAGGTACCTTCATTCCTGATTTAGCAAAAGTTTTTCTTCACCGACTTTTCTCTTTTTATTGTGCAATTTATAAACATACAGAAGGAAAGCGTGGAATTATGAAGTTCTGATTGCAATATAAGACTCGGGGAATTATTAAATGCTGAGGTCAAGTATGGGGATACAGAACTGTACGGCACTAGGGAAGGGTAGGGTACTGATGTTACCTCATCCCATATATTGTAATAGTACTCTATGTGGCGTAACACGGTACCTCTAGACTCATGCTCATTCTCTCAGGTTTTGTATTGAATGCGAAAGAGAGCAGTGGGTCACCTTGATAATCTTGGGTTGACTCCTGAGTGGGCCATAGCTTCAAGTTTTAGAGGTGAATCGGGTATGCATAGGGGCGTTATGCCTCTTACAAGTGGTGGTTCACCGCAAACGAACGGACTGATGATGTGCTGGCCCTCTAGTGGTGACGGAAGGTGGATGGTGGCGGACCGGTGCTGGCAATTAGGATTAGTACCTGGTGGACCACCAGCTTCCTTCCCCAAAGGTGGGTGGTGGCCCACCACATACGTGCTGCTTCGGGTTAATGCTTACTGAACTTCGTTATTTCGCATTATTTCTGCTGTGCAACGCGACGTATTTTTCGTCGAAGGACGTGGACATCTGGATCCAGTATTTCTGAAGCGAATAATTTAATGCCAGGAATATGTGGATGCAATTATTTTTGGTCCAGAAAAAAGCATGCGAGTCTTCAAGATTGTCCATGGCAACGACCATTCGGCATCGCACCCTCTTATGAACGATGGAGGTGAAATACCATAAAAATAAGCAAATGCCAGCGGCTGATAGGTTCAATTTCTATTTATAAACTCTGAAGTCATTCCATTTTTGCAGCAGCTTCCTTGATGATTCCGACGATTCGTTGTCCGGAGATTCAAGGACGCAATTTGCTTCGAAAGTTCTCGAACGTATCAATATTTTCCTCCCTCTCGGCTTCGTAGCGGTCTACATGAAAGCAGTCAAGGTTTATATGGTGGACCGATATACCAATAAATTGTTCGCATGGTGAAAACCCTGGAAGTTGGGAAAAACAATGACGGGATCGGCGTCGCAAGTGTTAAGGCGCAATTTTAAACGTTTTTTTTCTTAATAGTGTAAACAACATCAGGACTTTGAATGGAAATTGGAAAAGAGGAGAATATCAAGAAAGTTTTTGGAATGTCTTTACTCAACAATCACTTGTTTCATGTGGAATAGTTACATTTGTGGCATTCGCGTTTTAAAACACTATTACGCCCAAAATGGTGAAATTTTCTGAATCGGTTCGTCTACTGAAACAATTTTTTTTGTTAATGACAACGAAACAAAATGTGGCGATGCAGTGAAAAAACGTGAAACATAATTTGATCTTCATCAAATGATGACACGATGAGAAGAAATTGAGATCATTAGGGAGAACAAGCGTCGAAAACATCAGAACGAGTTATTCGATTTCAAGTTCGTGGCGACACAAAACAGCGAACTCCATCCGCAAGAAGCTACAAATGCATTAAGCCGGAAGTCACTTATCCATTAAGAGCCATTCCTGCCCACACTCGGCAAGGGCGTCGCAAAAAGCCTGGTAACCGGCCGGGCCTCTGGAGAGCACAGTCTTGAGGATGGCCTTCCTCTGGTCACGCTGCCGACTGATTCCTTCGCTCCAGTCCGTAGAAAGCACGAACTTCGAAATGAGTTTCGCCGGGATGCATTCGACGTCGAGTAACTCCAAGAGCCGATCCCAATGCCCCCTGAGACGGGCATCGACCTCTCCGGGCAGCAACGACTGTGCCGCATCTTGCAGCAAGTGCCACTGCCCGATCTCCTTGAGGGCCTGGAGGAAACCCTCGAGACCGTCTGGGCCCTTCCCCCGGGCGGCTTGGAGGATGGCTGCCCTGCGCTCGCGCTGGCGCGTCAATCCCTTGCCCCAATCCATGGAGAGGATCCCCTTCGAGATGAGCTTCGCCGAGATGTCTTCCTCGTCCAGGTACTTCGTGAGCTGGTCCCATTTCTCTCTCAAACGCTTGTTCACTTCCCTGCAAAGGAGTCCATTTACTCGATGACGATGGGAAGATTCCCCTGCCTCATTTATCCGTTCGTGAACACTCGAAATTTAGAGTAAATTACAAGTTTGAGTAAGTTCAGTGCAACATCAAAAGCAGAGCATTTCATATTTCACAAATGTGCTTGTAGTCAAGGAAGTCTCTTTTGCTTATATCATCTGCTTTAGACATGAGAATGAGCCATGAAAATTCGTTTGAGTAGGAAAGGCGAGGTTTTAACTTACTGAAAATATGTTGGCCCCTTCTCCAGCGCGTCCAACTCATCGATAACGGGAAATTGCGACTCTGCAGGTTGCTGGCCGCCGGAGGCCGAACTTACGCCCACAGGAGCTATATATCTAAGGAAAAAAGGGAATCCGACCGTCATTATGATCGCATCAGGCATTGGTTCTAGCCGTGCATCATAGCAATGAAAGTCATGGAAGAGTTATGAAAGAATTATTGACCACACAATCAATCATCATCATCGTTTCTGATGAATTGAGTGACATTTCTCTGAAACCAAAAAGGGCGGTTATGCTTCACAATCGTCTTTCGGTGAAATGCACTTACACTGTCCCCCGCCCTTCCCACCTTCACGACACCGAGATCAGCAGCAACGATATCGGGTCGCTGCACGTGTAGGTCGAATGCGACCAGCCGCTGCGGTCAGAATGAAGGTCGTGGAGCTTTTGGTACTTCCAGAGCCAAAGCGGTCCTAGAGTCAGAATCGCACCACGAAGCAGACCTCAACCGTCTGGATCAGTGCTTCGCTTTAGGTTCAGCTGTATCCCTTTAGACGAGTAACAAGATGGTCTCCGCACTAATGTACACCTCCGAAGGTACCGAAATGATAAAATTGAAATTTCGCGGAAGTGGAGACATTTGCAACTTCGGGAACTTTGCCAAACTGGAGTTTAGAGATGAGCAAGGGCTACAGACATGCGCATTTACGATTCACATCGTCCGAGTTCATTCCGAACAGATTCTTACTCAAAGGTATTCTCGTAGTTCATAAATCTGTAAGATATCTGCTGTAAAGATTAACCCTCTTGATGATGCTGCAAAAATGGACACTCATGTCAAACCTTCCGGAACATTTCCATGACACACATGCAGCCAATTTGCAGATGTATTCGATATTTTAAATAATATTCCATTTGTTGAAGCATCCATTGCAACATATAGATTAGAAAGAAACTTACATTGATAGAAGCTGAAGGTAAGTGTTTGGAGGCATAGTGGAGTTCTGCGGATGCTTGGACTCGACTCGCGCGAGCCACCAACTCTCCATGGCATCCACCGAGGAACAATCTTCCTCGCAGAGGAAGACGGTGTCACACGATTCCTCCGTCAGCTGATCTCTCTGGACGTTCGGGAGCGCCGCGACGAAGAGTTTCACACGCATGTCGTCCAGGCCGCATTCCCTCATTGTGGCTTCGAGGCTGCGACCGTCTTTCTTCAGCTGTTCTTTGGCGCGCTGAAGGTTCCTGTTGATTGCACGTTGCGGTGCTTGTCCGGTTTCCTCAGACTCCACGTACTTGATCTGAAGGAAGATGATGCCGAGGTCGCGATGTATCAGGACGATGTCGTGCTCTCCCGCTTCCAACTTCCCCTCGGTTTCGCTGTTCCTCGTCTTGATGAGATGGACGAAATCGTTGTTGTACGTGATGAACATGGGAAGGTTCCTTCGTTCTCCAAGCTGACAAAGACGATGAATGAGCTTTCTCTCTGCTCGAGTTCCCGTATTTCTGGCCGACCTGATCCATGCCTCTCTGTCTTCAACAAGTGGAACCAACCGAGTTATCCGCTCGGTTTGCCAACCAGGATATTTTCCCCTTATCACTTCTTCAGCCTGGCGCAGCCAGATTGACTCTGCTACATGGTTCTCGCTTTCTGTGCTGTTTGCAACTAGAAAATGAACGGATGAATGGATGTCGGTCTCTCATGATCTGCCGCAGAAACTCACGATTTCAAAATACGTTTGAAATTGGTAAAATTGGTATTATTCACGATTGTTATGGAATTTCTAGGTTTTTCAAAAATAATGAATGATTCAATTGTCTTCATTACTTACTCTTCACGAAACTAACTTCTCATGCATAATGTTTTCTACAAAATGCATAATGCCTTCGATAGGCTGGTATTACCTGGCGGCCGTCTGAGGTTCCTGGAAATACTGTACACAATGATGTCAAGAAATAAGTTCTCCACAAATCTCACTGTTCCTTGTTTTTCTTACACTGCTCATAGTTGCCAACGTTCATTTGATTACAATTTTGAGCGTAATAATTATTAATTGTGTAAAAAAAAACGAGCTAGTGAGGTTTGCTCTGTGTTCATGGAACAATGATTCTGAGGAGATCTTACCTGTAGGATCGTCTTCCTGCGCGAACAGCCAAAAGTATCCGTCGGGGCGACCCAGGTAAAGGCGATGAAGTTCTTCGAAATAGAGGCTAATATCGCGATCAGGGGGCGCAATGGCTAGGATGTGGTCGAACTTTTTTTCTCTGTACAGTTCGGAAGGGGGTAGGGCGCTGAAGATGAGGTTCTTCTCGAGGAATTCCCGGACCCGACGCCTGTTTTTTTCCGGTGGCTCCTCCGTCGCGCAGACCGCCGCGGCGGAGTCCGCGATCTGCGACGGCAGTTCGTCTCGGAGCCGCTCCGAGGCGGTCGCGCTTGGGCAGTGCACCAGGACCCGCCCGTCGAATCCCGTCCCGCCGGAGGACCGCTTCGTCACGATGTTCCTCGCTTTCTCCTTCAGCAGTTTCGTCTGCTCGGCTTTCGAGTATCCCCTTATCGTGGAAATCGTCGGTTCATTGACGAGAAACGCTAGTTCCCGGTCGGTGAGGAATTGAACTCCCGGGGAACCATTTCCCAAGACTGGAGTGGCGTATAGAGGAGCTACGAATCTTTTAAAAAAAATTTAAATTGCAATCGTCAAAATCTCCAATCAAAGCAACAACTATATCAAAGTTTAAGGAGGAAAGAGCGGGATGAAATGACTCTCCAGATAGCTGTTCCGCCTTGCTATGATGGTGTTGACAAGTGTATCATGAATGAATTCAGGGCTATGGTGGCTGCAAATCGAATCGTACCTGTTTTACCAAACCAGACGTATTGCAAAGTCTCCATCGAGTGAACGGCGTTTGAAAAGGGTTAAATTAAACACATCAGAATTGAAGTAACTAAGTCGATTGAACCGATCTTCACACCAACCAATGCATTTCAGATCACAGTTCGAAGTCCGAGAATGAAAAAGTTGCTGAACTTTATTTTTCACATGTAGAAAGCTTCCTCCTAAAAACCCCTCTCTCAAATGGTTTGAAAAGTCCTGGTGAGGATCAGAAGGCCTCGTCTATCTTCCGATGACTGGAACATATCAATCAGGGTTTCGAGAGGTGTTGACCAACGCTCGAGCTGCCCCGGCGCCTCTGTCGATGATATCGACGGCGAGAATGATGTGGGAGGGCCCCACATCATTCTTGAGGTTGTCATCTTCATCACTCATTGGTGAGAAAATGCGGNAATAAGTTCTCCACAAATCTCACTGTTCCTTGTTTTTCTTACACTGCTCATAGTTGCCAACGTTCATTTGATTACAATTTTGAGCGTAATAATTATTAATTGTGTAAAAAAAAACGAGCTAGTGAGGTTTGCTCTGTGTTCATGGAACAATGATTCTGAGGAGATCTTACCTGTAGGATCGTCTTCCTGCGCGAACAGCCAAAAGTATCCGTCGGGGCGACCCAGGTAAAGGCGATGAAGTTCTTCGAAATAGAGGCTAATATCGCGATCAGGGGGCGCAATGGCTAGGATGTGGTCGAACTTTTTTTCTCTATACAGTTCGGAAGGGGGTAGGGCGCTGAAGATGAGGTTCTTCTCGAGGAATTCCCGGACCCGACGCCTGTTTTTTTCCGGTGGCTCCTCCGTCACGCAGACCGCCGCGGCGGAGTCCGCGATCTGCGACGGCAGTTCGTCTCGGAGCCGCTCCGAGGCGCTCGCGCTTGGGCAGTGCACCAGGACCCGCCCGTCGAATCCCGTCCCGCCGGAGGACCGCTTCGTCACGATGTTCCTCGCTTTCTCCTTCAGCAGTTTCGTCTGCTCGGCTTTCGAGTATCCCCTTATCGTGGAAATCGTCGGTTCGTTGACGAGAAACGCTAGTTCCCGGTCGGTGAGGAATTGAACTCCCGGGGAACCATTTCCCAAGACTGGAGTGGCGTATAGAGGAGCTACGAATCTTTAAAAAAAATTTAAATTGCAATCGTCAAAATCTCCAATCAAAGCAACAACTATATCAAAGTTTAAGGAGGAAAGAGCGGGATGAAATGACTCTCCAGATAGCTGTTCCGCTTTGCTATGATGGTGTTGACAAATGTATCATGAATGAATTCAGGGCTATGGTGGCTGCAAATCGAATCGTACCAGTTTTACCAAACAAGACATATTGCAAAGTCTCCATCGAGTGAACGGCGTTTGAAAAGGATTAAATTAAACGCATCAGAATTGAAGTAACTCAGTCGATTGAACCGATCTTCACGCCAACCAATGCATTTCAGATCACAGTTCGAAGTCCGAGAATGAAAAAGTTGCTGAACTTTATTTTTCACATGTAGAAAGCTTCCTCCTAAAAACCCCTCTCTCAAATGGTTTGAAAAGTCCTGGTGAGGATCAGAAGGCCTCGTCTATCTTCCGATGACTGGAACATATCAATCAGGGTTTCGAGAGGTGTTGACCAACGCTCGAGCTGCCCCGGCGCCTCTGTCGATGATATCGACGGCGAGAATGATGTGGGAGGGCCCCACATCATTCTTGAGGTTGTCATCTTCATCACTCATTGGTGAGAAAATGCGGAGGTGTTGACCAACGCTCGAGCTGCCCCGGCGCCTCTGTCGATGATATCGACGGCGAGAATGATGTGGGAGGGCCCCACATCATTCTTGAGGTTGTCATCTTCATCACTCATTGGTGAGAAAATGCGGATGCGGGGGGGGGGGGGGATTGCATGGAGAAATAACCCAAATCTGGAAGATCTGCGTCTCATCTTTCTCCTCATAATTTATTTGGTTAATTAAATATTCCAGAGCAAACTATTGCTTTAACCAAGTTAAACCAAATCTGAAGCAGGAATGAGGGCTCACATGGCTAAAAGGGTGAGGTGAAGTCGAAGGTCCAGGTCTTTCTTGCCTGCGCGCGACTGGACGATGTGTCGGTTCCACCAAGTCTGAAAGGCAGCAGGAGACTCGCAGTCCTCTTTGAAGATGATCAGGTCGTTTCGGAGCGGTTTGTTTTCCCTCCGGACTGTGGGGAATGCCACGATTGGGAAATGAATGGGGAGGCAGTCCTTCACGGCGTTCCACTTCTCGATCCCTGCCTCCTTGAGCGAGTCCCTGAGACGCTCGAAGGAATTCTTGGCGCTTTGAATCCTCTGCTCCACGAATTGGAACGCGGGGGGTTCCCTTCCCTCCCGCTGCTCGTCGATGTGGCCGACGTCGATGGCAAACAGGCCCCAGCGCCGATGCACGACGATGACATCGTCGTCGGTCTGGAGTAGATCCTCCAATCTCTCGTAGAGTCCCCCGTTCGAGCGGGTTCGCAGCAGTTGTAGGACGTTGCGACAGTAGACGATGAACGCTGGCTCGTTGGCGGTCTTCGCCCACTCGTTCAACAAGGACACGATGGACGACCCGATCCGCCCGGTGTCGTCGTTGATCGGCGGGACGACGCGAGTCTCCGTCCGGAGATCGGGGAACCTGCCTCTGATGAACTCCGTGGCGCGGTTCAACCGCTGCTTCCCACCGTCGGCCATGGATCACACGTCGAAATCGGGGAGAAAAGCGAAGGCGCAGACGCACAATGGGGCAACGACACCCGAGCACTCGACGCGGACGGTTAAGGAATGAATCATCGTTCTTATCTAATCGGATGAAGTGGATCGCCTGATTACTACCTGTACCAGCGCGTCTGAGCTTGCGAGCTTCCCTTCGTTTTTTCCAGCATAACTGTAGAAACTACCCTATTTGGCCATGCATATAAAACCAGCGGCAGGTAAACCTGCTACAAACCGAAGAAAACAAAATACACTGGTGTTGCGAATGGAGTCACCATGATCTTCACAGACTTCCACCAAAGTAGCACCCAAACGTTAAAAGTATGTTCAATGAACGTTTCATTCAAGGTGCTGCCAAGATTCTATGAAAGTCCATGGGAACGTTCAATAGACTCCTTTTGTATCCGAAATTTAGAGCAATAAAAAGCAGTTCAATTTAGGAGTTCCTTGTACGACGTGAATTCATCAAGGACGTGAATGGGATATTTCAAAGAAAAGAAAAGGGTTCTATGAACTTTCTTTTCCCGGATTCATCAAATATACAATTAACGAATTGGATATTTTATTCTCATCACTTACCGTTGCATCCGGTCTAAGTAAAGCCTTGCTCCCGTGGCTATGGGTCTGAGAAGATTATGAAGTATGGATTATTGTTGGACATTCCCTCTTAAGAGATAGTCTGGTGGACAAACGTGTGGCAATAGTCATTTTAAGCAAACCTTCATCATATCCGCAGTTATCCCATACTCAGGAGTCAGACACGCCCTGCACAAAGTTTTCTTCTCACAGCGATGACACATTTCTTATCTTTTCCGTTTAACACTCCTCCCGCATGAAGTGGCCTTCGAAATTGAACCATCAACCATCTTTCGAGTAAGAGTTTTCTGGAGACTCCTTAGACTTGGTTACCTCTTCAGACCGATTTGTCCAAGAATTCAATTCAAATATCTTCCCCTCTGGTTCATGATCGGCTGCCCTGTGGAAGGTATTGGAAAATAATTCCGGCTGTATCATGGATGGACCCGCTATATGCAACGACGTTGGCGTCATCTAGCGTCGGTTGTACGAACCTTATGTTCAATCCATTGTCAGAGGAATACAATAGATATATTTGAGGAAAACAAATTCAACATTTAACCAATGTCCTTCAAATGCCGCCTGCTTCGTGATGACACAGGACCTTAACAGAGCGAACAAAAGGTGCTCAACCACGTATAATATACGTAGTATGTATACATATGTATTATGCATTAAGCGTCCGAAAACTTATTTGAACATAATTTGAACATTCTAGAGAGCGTTCACGTGCTACTTGGGCATTGTCATATGTATAAAGTGTGCAGGTCTCATTTGACCCGTGATTATCTTTTTCACCCGATCATGTGAATGCAGCATTGTGTCAACAAAGGCGAGGAAAGAGAATTGAGTAAAATCCCAGAACCAAAACGCCAATGCATCACTGAGCGCGACGACATCATTTGTCAGAGTTCATTTCACGTGGCATCCCAGCACTTCAGTGGAGCTTTGTGCCCCTAAAGCAAAATAATAATATATTCTACACATGCTTGTAATTTGAAAGCAGCATACTCTGTGGAGCCCAGCCCCAACGAAAGTGCTTCCCACTGCATTCCACAACACACTTTCTCAATTTCGTCGAACGCACAGACCGAAAGCACGGGAAATGAACCACCCAAATGTGGGTGAGCCCCAGTCTCAAGAAAAACCAATGTCCAGCATCGCAACATCAGCTCATACGAATGAAGGAAGACAGGGAAGATGCAACAAACGGCACGATCACGATTCCCAAATCACCTTTCTTCTACTCCAAGCTCCCGGCCCCATTGATTATACTTTTAATATTTTGCCATCTATAAATCCGACTAAGATACGGGAAAACAATGGACCCTTTGAAGAACTCTCGCGCTCGTCGGCTTCCTTGCGTTATTCATGAGCGCTTTCAAAGGACTGAAGATGTCATCAGTGACAAAAGAGCATGTCATAATCAATTCTGCGAGATTTTGAGGGATGGACCCCCTTGGAACTGTGGTGATCGACTTCTTTTCGGAGCCGTGTGAATGCAAGTGGCGACAAACTGACGAATCGCTTGGTCTTTCACCTTGAACGCTTTAAATCCCAAGATTCCTGGTACGAGGCACTGCAGTGAGCGATGCTACCGTCCCCTTGCGAGTAACACGGCAACTCTGGTTTCCTCATTCATCCGGGAGATGGCGAGACGAGAGCGAATCTCCGATTTTCCGTGAAAGTTGCAAATTTCGCTTCTCGAATGCACATCTTCGGATGATAACTTGAAGTTTCAACAGAACTCTTCCTTGATGCCTCGAAGCGTTCGGCCTGTAGAACTGTCACACAGGCACACACACACACACACACAAACACAAACAGTCGGCCTAGCTAGCGGTCAGGATCGCGCACGCTATTTGTTTAACCTCCTGTTTGAATAACCTTTGCATTTTGTCGTACTTATCGTGGAAAACGTCCACGATTCTCGGTGAATCTTCCACTTGGATGCATTTCCGGAACCGGAATTGAGGGACCGCCGACAAAGGAAGGTGCATGAAGGACCAGCCTCGTTTTCAATAATAATATCCCCAGACCGAGACTCGAACTGCCATGAAATTGACAATCGTTGTCATTGGGGTATTTGTCATGAGAGCATATTTATATATACTAATTTGTTTCCCTTTTTGTTTGTTCATTGAGACTTGTTGAAATGTAGAGAACTCAATGGGGAATGTCCCCTTTGACGTTATGGTCATGGCAACCCTGTTAAAAGTCAGAAAAATATGCTTGTAGCGCCAGGCCCAAAGGGGTCTCGTGCTCCCTTTTATGTGCCCTCCCTCTCCTATTCCAAGGACCTCTTGGAAGCGTGAGTTTGCAACGGTTAAGCCTAAGCATATGAACGGTTAGAGACCTTGCGGTCGCGTTTCCGATAAAGGATCCTAAGATGGCTTCTACCCTGGCCTTTCGGCCTCAGTCCTGGGACTAAGTCAAATGCGACATGAACCTGCTCTTAGGCCTAGACGTGCCTCAAAGCTGCTTCTCGCTGGAATCTCCAAACGCGCCCCTCATCTGCCTGTTGATTGTTCTCAAGCTCAAAGAAACCTCAACCTGGTTGTTCCCCTGATTTCTCACAAACTTTCAATCTTCAGCCTCCAACTCAACCTTTAAACGTTGTCCACCAACAGTTGTCATTTAATGAAACCGAACCATTGTCAAACGGAAAAGCGGCCAGACCTACGCCGGTAACCTTTAAACTCCAACTCCTCCCCCTCCCCCTTTTTATTTCGTGAACTTATTATGGGGGTAGCTGTGTGAACCGGGCCTCCACCAGGAAAAGATTCATATGCATAACAAGGTAATATGGGGTTAAAATTGTATTATCTGCAGCTGTTATTAACATTCTGGAATAAGGATAGTAGATTTTTGTTATTTTTCGGCATTAAGAAAGTTGAGTTGAATCAACAATGTTTTTTATCTTGTGATCTCGGGAGGAAGAAGAACGTTGGATGATTCTAGCAGAAATCCAAATCCTCAGTGCTTGAGGGAAAATTTTCCCTTCACCTAAATATTTCCGTGCGTTTTCGATATTAATTGTCCATTACGAATTTGTTCCTCCACAACAGTCAAATAAACATTCTACCCTCAAGTTTTGGAACGTTTACGGCAGCGCATTCGACGAAAAAGACTGGATCTTTGGCCGGACAAGTGGATTTTGAATCATGACACTGCACCTTCCTACACAGCTCTTCCAATAAGGCAATGTTTGGCCAAAAACAAATATCACTTTTGGAACATCCCCCGTACTCGCCTGGTCTTGCCCCATGCGACTTTTTTTTGTTCCCAAAACTGAAAAACTCCTTGAAAGACATCTTTCATTTTGAATCAATTGAAGACATTCCAAGCAATGTGACGGCAGTATTGAAAGGACTTTCAGAAAATGATTTCCAGCAATGTTTCCAGGCATGGTAAAGACGTTGGGATGTGTGTAAGAAGTCAGAAGGAGGGGAACTTTGAAGGTGACCACATCTACTAAAGGTTAGTGATGAATTTTTTTTTTACAGAATTAGTAGTTAATTTATTGTCACTCCTGGTATGCTCAACTGGAGTAATACTGTACTTCGATAATTACACAGGGAGGAACAAGTTCTGCCACAGGGTGAAGAAGTAGCACCCACTCCGACACAGCAAACTGGCAGGTGCCTGAAGTTTGGTGTCTATTATCTACCATCCTTTCCAGTCCTTCTGGAAAGAACTTGGAAGACAAAAACAGGCTTGCTTTCCAAGAGAAAGCAAGCAACCGCTGTGAAGTCATTTTTGCTTCGGCTAATCAAATTCCTCAGATGAGGAGACTATACCCTAAAATAGAGGATTATAAAGTGGCTGTGCAAACCCGTGTTACTATCCTTCCCTTCCTTGAAGATGTGCCTGGTGTGCCCTGAGTAGGTACTTTCTCTTGGTTGAAGTTACTATCGCCACATGACTTTCCTCTACAGGTAAAATCCTAGAATAGCGCAAAACATTCCCATCAAGTCTGTATTCTAACAAATTAACCTCCTGAGATTCAGATAAAACACTTTCAGTAGAAGAAACTCTTAGCTCATGCTTTCCTTTCAATTACTTCCTTCTCTTCACGTGTTTAGGCTGAACATTTTGAATTAAATTTATTATAAACCTGGATTTTGGTACCAAAATGAGATGCTAATGGAATAATGGACACCTCATTCCAATTTGTCTTGCAGAATTCCTGGAATCTGACTCAGAAGAACGACTTCAGGATCAGAATTCTCAAAGACCTTGCGAGTGATCTAACCATTCTAAGGATGAAGGAGAAATTTCTGCATATATGAAAAAGAAGAGATCAGGAAATGAAGATGCAAGAAAAGGAGATTCAAGTTCCTGTACATTCAATAAAACTCTGCTTCAACGGGTGCATTCCTAGACCAATCGTGTGCATAGGATAACTCTTCTGTTAATTGTTGTAAGCGTTCCCTTTTTATTCTCAAATTTTCATGGATTTTTCCTATGAGCTTCTTGATACCGAGAATGACTTATCAAACTGCCGGCGTGAGAAATGGATACATCAGGAGATGAGAAGGAAGCAACCAAAAGTGCAGAAATGGAAAGAAAGAATAAAGCTGACTGTAGCACACAGGCACTGTTACATCAGCGATTATCATTCATTGCAACTTGTACTCCAAAAATATCCATATCTCACACTTCCCTCATGAAATTTTATTCTCTAAGCCCTCTGGCATGTAAAGGTTATCGCAGAAATATTGGAACAATATAAATGGTCTCATTTTCTATTTTTGCTCCAAAACCAATTTCGTTCGACATGAATACTATTTAAAGCTTTGCAATTGAAATGCAACGTGTTAAAGCTTAGTTTTTTAAAGTGTCTAACAGTCGCTTTGCACAATGCTGCAGTTTCTCAAGCAACTTCTGCACTAATGTTTCCCTCAGGTCCTGTAATGTGTGAAACCTGTTTTAGTACACCATTGCTTACAAGTAGACACATAAAATGTAATCTGGTATATTTATATCTGGAGATCTTGCAGGCATACGAGGGGCTTTTCATAAGTCTGGACAGTTGGATACTTGCCGTCGTCAGAGGTGGACGTTTGCACTTTTTTCATGTTCCTTGATTCTTTTTTACCTTTGCAGTCATTTTTCTCGCCTCCAGGAAACAATGGAGACGAGAAACAAAAATTCGAGTGCTTCCGGTCGCGATGAGAAACCAGTTTTCACAAAAGAGCTCATCCGGTCGTTCATTATTTACGACTTCCTGTGTGGCCTGAAGCCCGCCAAGTCTTTTGAAAAATTAAAAACTGTTATGGATGATGAAGCTCCAACTCTGTCGATGATTTGCAAGCGATTTCGGCGGTTCGAAAGTGGAGACTTTGTCGTGGAGGACGCCCAAAATCGTCAACAGACGACACAAATGTGGCGGCAGTGAAGGCAGCAATTGAGGTTGATGGCCGAATTACACTCGAAAAGCTTGAAGAGACCCTAGGCATAGATGCCACGTCGATTTGGCGAATTTTAACCCAAGATCTTGGTTTCTCGAAAAAGGCCGCCAAATGGGTCCCCCACCAGCTCACGCCTGAGCAGAAAGCAGCTCGTGTCAATTTCTGCCTCCAGTCCCTCAAAAGGTTCGATGAAGGGGCTTCATCTGCTTGGAAAAAACTTGACAGGTGACGAGACGTGGTTTTACAACTGTGATCCTGAAACGAAGTCTCAATCCATGGTGTGGTCCGAAAAAGGAGCGGCGCCTCCAAAGAAATTTCGCCGGGTCAGGTCAGCTGGCAGAACCATGTTCGCCAATTTCTTTGGATACCATGGACTTGTGGAAGCAGTTCCCCTCGAAGAACGAAAGACTGTGAACTCTGAGTGGTACACTGAAGTCTGTCACCGAAAGTGCTCGAAAAGATCCTGAATGGTCGCCACAAGAAGGAGTTACGCCGCCACATTCTCCACCATGACAAGGCACCTGCTCACACATCCAGATAGACTCTTGACTTCATCGCTGACTCTGGCATTGATTTGCTGACCCCACCTCCCTATTCTCCGGATCTGGCGCCCTTTGACTTCTGGCTATTCCCTAAACTGAAGGAGCCCCTGCCTGGAAAAGTGTTTTCAACTCGAGGGGAGCTGATTTCAGCAGTTCAAGAGCAGCTGTCCGCCCTGAAACCTGAGGATTACAAGCACTGCTTTGATCGCTGGATATACCGAATGAAAAAGTTTGTTGAAGTTGGTGGTGATTATGTTGAAAGGACTTGAATTACTTCCTGGTGAGTTGAAAATGGTCAATAAAATATTTTCTGTTCGTTTCAAGACATTCTCTGTGCAAAAAGTCATTCAGTGTCCAAACTTTTGAAAAGCCCCTCGTATAAGCCTCAGGTGAGACCCAAGTCGTTAAGACCAGACCAGCGGCAAGACGCGTATGGGAAAAACACTCTGAACGTTCACAAGCACTGTAATGTTCCCTTTCAGAGCATAATCTGTGAAAAAGGTGAAAAGGTAGAACAGAAAAAGAAAATCCACTCGGAGTCGTGCTTCGTCGATGCCTTGCATGATTTCGCTAAGCGTTAGCTTCAGTTTTTCGGCGAATCGCTCGTACCCTTTTCCTGGGCCTTGTGTAGGAGGTACTCTTAATAAGGAAGTCGTGTAATCGTGTAATAATCGTCGTGTTGGACAATACGCATGCTCGATGTGATGTCATATAATTCCTGCGCTCAGAGAGTGTGGTGTAGAGAGTAGCAGCAGCGCAGTTGTCGGGACGAGAATCGAGAGTGTGTGGCATCGCGAGTACATGTATTCGGGACATGTGTTGAACCCCTGAGCGGGTTGGGAGTGAGTGTTGGAAGTCTTTACATCGCACTCTAACATCCATTCAGGTATTGACCCTTTTGTATTCCTTGTCCATTGATCACCTGATGCAATAGATTCCAAAACGGTTCTAAATATCCCTATTCTGATCCCTACCGCTATTGATCTCCCCCAATACTGGTTATCTCAATAAATGCACTGTGTTACAAACGAGGAATCAACGGAGTCATTATAACCTCGGACACGCTGGTGGTCCGTTCGCGAGTCATTAATGTTAATTCACGTCGGAGCCGCCTACACTTGGACTCCTCGAATCAGAGTGTCATTTGACTCGCATTTGCCTATGGCAATGGCTCACGGAAGTGGATCATGCAATCGCTATTTTATGCGATGTCATTTCTATCATCAAGCGGACTTGCACGAATCTAGCCAGACACTCGAATTAGTCATTGTGATCTGACAAGGAAAGGACTTTTAATCTCTAAATCTCTCCCTATTCCCCTCCTCTGCACCTATTTTATCTTCCTTCAACAGAAAAAGGCAAATACAAGGATTTCCCGAACTGCGACATGAACTGCAGCATCTCTCTAAGGGAACCAAGCGATCTTAGGCTTTCATTACAAAGCAAAGGCGCTGAGGACCCTTAACACGTCACCCAATAACATGGGCAATTGAGGATGCGGGTTTTTCCTTTACAACCATGTTAAGTTGTCCATAAATAATTCCGATATCTCCTTTTCCATGACGATCATGTCGCCACATCCCTTGAAGTGGCTTCGCGTCATGTACCACGTCATTTAGTTCACCTATGATAGTCGAGCTTTCCTCATTGCTCCTGCAATTGGAAGTGATAGAGGAAGGAGAACCAGAGAGATCACGGTGGAAGTGCGTTAAACTTCAGGAACACTTTTCTGTAACTTGAGGAACACTGCATTAGAGCTGCATAGTGCATCTAAGTGAGATGGTCCAGTTTGGAAACGGTGAAAAGGGTGCATTCTGAGAATGGCCCTAAACCTCACACACAGGACTTCGCCTTTCATTGTTTGGCGGAATGTAGCAGGTGAATAAAGGATTCTCCGCATTCCACAGGTAACGTTGCCAATAATTTCCATTGACAGCGCCATAATGCGCCAACGTGGTCTCCCCAAGCTTGCTAAAATACTTTTTAATGAAATCTTTTGAATGCCAACCTCTTTTAGGTTCGTTTAACATGATATCATTTTAAGCTTTCCAGAACTTTGGACAATGCATATGAATACAATTTATTGCATTTTTTTGAGCAACAGTGTTACGCACTCTCTGAGGATGCTGTGACTAGTATATCTGTTGCTATGTCCGAAGCGTTTGGAAAGCTCGAACTTTACTTTCAGGACAGTATGTAACTAGAAATGAGTACATGAAGCAAAAACGTATTGAGTTAGAACTATGGAGTGCCTTGAAGATGTGTGCGCATAGGATTTCGCGATTACTGAACCCGAATACATTTGAAATACCTTAATATTTTCCTCATTTTCACATATTCTGGAGTAACTTAAATTACACGATTCTCTCTTCATCTCTCTTTCTCTAGGACAGAATAACTGAGAGTCATTCGTATGGAATGAAACGTGGAGTTTTAAGACGTTCCTTCTATTTCTAGAGTGAGTCGAAGTTCATGAGACCAGAAGCTTCAACCCTGGGGCTATATGTACGCTAATCTGCATTTACCTTCTTCTTGAAACGAATTGCCTATGATCTAAGAAAAATAAATGGAGGTGGCGCACAATAGAATGTCAAAAGTCATTGTGGTTGGGATCATGGTGGCTCTTCTCAATTCACGATGCGATTTTCATAATTTCCCTTCCCGGTTTTCTTGTTCCTGTGAACATGATGACTACCAGAAGGCAGTCACGGTACTGGAAGCCTCATGAATCAGGGAGGGGGGGAGTTTCATAGGCGTCAGAACGTCATGTCTTGGGTTTTTTAATTTCATGGGTGCGGGTCCCTAATTTCTAGAGTGGATCTACACTCTTAGAAAAAGGGGAGCGATTTTTCTCAAAAAAGATGGCAAAATATCTAACTCCGGTTTCACCCCCCTTTCACTTTGGAAAAGGAGTGAATTTGCTCCATCACCAAAGAGTAAAATTGCTCTCCTCCTCCATGAGTAAAAATATCTAACTCCGGTTTCACCCCCCTTTCACTCTGGGAAAGGAGCGAATTTGCTCCATCACCAAGGAGCAAAATTGCTCTCCTCCTCCGTGAGTAAAAACGCTCCCATCTGAAAGTGATGGTGATGTCATGCAAGTGCGATAATTCTCATATTAGTGTGTTACTTTCGTTCTCGTACAAGCGATGACCTACCTCTGCCTGTACTCTATACAGCACGCGTCAGAGGGTGGACCACCTCTTATAGGTTCCATAGAGTGTCCGAGATATCAGTTTCTCATTACCTCAATTAATTGAGATATGTGATTAAATGAAGTTCACAGACACTATTTATTCTAGATCTCCTATGCGGATAAAACCAACCGCACTGCTTTCCCCTACCTTCTCCTACATATAATCCACATATGTCTGCTGCAACAAAAATGGTAAATTCTTTGTGCCCTGTGTGATGCAAGTGGTAGATTTTTTCGCGAAAATTCTATTCTACGACCTGATACGACCTTTCAATGCGAAGGTGGCTGAGTTGTCTTATTCAAAATTGTAATACAGTANCACGGACACTTCATCATTTGTTATCCACATATTCAAGACATATTCATGGAGTCCAGGCCATAAACAAGCTCACATTCCTATTGAGAACCCTTTTGGAACGCCGTTGGTTTTATCCGCATAGGAGATGTAGAATGATAAGAGAGTGTCCGTGAACGTCATTTAATCATATACCTCAATTAATTGAGATAATAAGGGAGTGATAACTTGGACACTCTACGGAACCTGTAAGAGGTGGTCCGCCCTCTTACGTGTGCTGTATTCGGTATAGGCAGAGGTAGGTTATCGCCTGTACGAGAGCGAAAGCGACACATACGTAGTATATGAGGATTTATCGTATTTGCATGACATCTCCATCACTTTCAGAGGGGTGCGTTTTTACTCATGGAGGAGGAGAGCAATTTTACTCCTTGGTGATGGAGCAAATTCACTCCTTTTCCAAAGTGAAAGGGGGGTGAAACCGGAGTTAGCTATTTTGCTCTCTTTTTTTGCGAAAAATCGCTCCCCCTTTTTTAAGAGTGAAGGTGTTGGCGGGTATTGCCTGGGCATGCTTCCGCATTCTGAAGAGCTGCTCCAATTTTCACGAATTTCCCGCTCCATTTCCCCGCCAATGCGCACTACAGGCCTGCTTTAACCTCGATGAATCAGCGCATGTGACCTGCCAGGGAAAATCTCACACAAGTGAACAGGGTCGGATTTAAAAGTTGAGAGGCCCGGGGCAAGTGAATTCCTGGGGCCCCCCCCCCCCCCCCCTCCCCGCTACTTTACGCAAATACAATACTTTCTTTTAATTTTAACATTATCAACTTCCATCGGGGCTCCCTGGAAGAGTGGGGCCCAGGGCAATTGCCCCTTTGCTTCCCCCTTAATCCGTCCCTGGAGGGGAATGGTGACGAACCGTCCTGATCCCAACATACTCTTCCTATGGGTGCGTCATCTCCAGTTCTTTTTCTGAGTTCTGTGCGAGTATCAAGCCGTTCGAAAAGTGTATGCCTTGTGGCTATTAATATCTTCTCTGTGTCTGAAAAAATGAGGCCACTTTATTTTATTCAATATCTCCATCCTATTTTCCCATGTGCCTCAAATTTTCCAGCAATTAAGTATGAGATGAACAAGAAACATTTCAGTTAAGTTTATTAAAATCTCCACTAGTGATTCAACTGCAATAATTGCAAAAAATTGAAGCATAAGTATGACTGTTGGCTGTTGAGAGAGCAGACGTCGTTATATATTTTTGAGTCTGCAAATGAAAACGTTCACATTCGTGTCGTGACGTAGCGACGACGAATTGGAAGAAATTGATATGCATTGCACTGGGTACATTGGTCGCTCAATGCACGCTTCTTTTAAAAAGGAATTCATCATCGTCCATATTATCATTTTTTATTTCGGGAGGGAGGGTATATGCTTGAAGTCATTTCAAATTTTTCTTATTATGGAGTGAAAATAATTGAATAAGTCGTTCTTCACTGCTTATCTTTCACAGGATAGTAGAGACTTCTATCTTTCGCAAAGAGGATGGTGACTGATGAGAGGCCCTCCACTTCTCAAGTGAGTCTACGTTAACACAACACAACACAACTGAAGTCTGACCAGACTTAAGAAATAAAAATGTTCATTGGTGTAGTCATGTGACCAATTAAAAAGTTGAAACATTCATTTTTTAATCATGGTCAGGTGCAACAGCAAAATGATCCGTGCAGTTTCTTAAGGCATCAGAAACACTGAGGTGACTTTCATCATCACCTAAAACCGATGATTGCGCCTCCTCGAAAGATGAAATGTTCCAATCTAAGGTCAATTTAAGCTAGTTATCACTCATTCTTCCTCCTCCCTGCGACTGTAGGTATGAAACCAAAATAGTGCGCTTTATGCACATATAGTTTTGCTTCAACTTTGTGATAAGTACAGAAAATGATCATCGTATGTATTTTTGGGGGGGTCGGCGTATAAAGGCATTTATTATTTATTTTTCAAAACAGGGCCGCGAATCCAGCAGCACAGGGCAAAAACGGAGAAAGTTAAATGACGAGGAAAATGATGATGGTAGCAACGGTGAGACGATCCCGAAAAAGAAAAGCAAGGGAGAGAAAAATGACGTCAACCGTGGAGCCTCGACGAGTAAGGAAGAGAAGAAGAACGTGGAAGAAAGACGGAAATGGTGGAAAGAAGGTAAAAGTGATAATCGCGCCCGATGGACATTCCTGGAACACAACGGTCCAGTTTTTGCTCCTGAGTACGAGCCATTGCCAAAAGACGTGACGTTTTATTATGACGAGAACCCGATGATGCTGTCTCCTCGGGCGGAGGAGGTAGCCACATTATATGCAAAAATGTTGAATCATCAATCTTCAGTGAAAAGCGTCTTTAAAAGGAATTTTAGGACAGACTGGAGGAAAGTCATGACCGAGAAAGAACGCAAAATCATTAAGGAGCTTGAAATGTGTAATTTCCAGGAGATTAGTGCTCATTTCATGAAGGTCGAAGAGAAGAAGAAGAACATGTCAGAGGATGAAAAAGTGGAATTGCAGAATGAAAAGAAGGCCATCGAGGAGAAGTATGGATTCTGCATCGTCGACGGCCGCCGCCAGCGCATAAAAAACTACAAGGTTGAACCACCCGGTCTGTTTCGTGGTCGAGGGAGAAAGGTGATGGGGAAATTTAAGGCTCGTATCATGCCAGAAGACGTCACAATTAATTGCAGCAAAGATTCCAAAATCCCAACGGCACCATCAGGTCACAAATGGGGAAGCGTGTGCCACGATCCGAATGAGACCTGGCTAGCCCGCTGGAAAGACCCAATCAGGGGAGGGAACTGTTATAAGTATGTCACACTGAGCCATTCATCTGATCTGAAGGGTCAAATGGATTTGCGGAAGTATGAAACTGCTCGAAGGCTCCACAGCAAGATTGACGAAATTCGAAACAAGTACTGGGAACACATTCAGGGTGAGGGCATGCTGACCAAGCAGAGGGGTGTCGCGATGTACCTCATCGACAAACTAGCTCTGCGAGTCGGAAACGAAAAGGAAAAGGGGGAAACGGCAGATACTGTGGGTTGCTGCACGCTGCGTTTTCAACATATCAAACTCAGGGAAGAGCGAGACGGTATGAAGTATATTACGTTCAACTTCCTCGGGAAAGATTCGGTTCCGTATCGGAATAAGGTCAGTGTTAAGGATGGAGTTTTCAAAGCCTTTCAGCTAATCATGGAAAACAAGCGAAAGGGAGACAAATTATTCCATCTGCTGGATGCGGCTGAGCTCAACCGCTACTTGCAGAGGAAAATGAAAGGGCTAACTGCAAAGGTATTCCGAACGTATAACGCATCCATGACCCTGCAGAAAAAGCTTGATGAATTAACCGTTTCTGCTGGAACTGACGAAGAAAAAATCTTAGCTTACTATCAGGCAAACAAAGGTGCAGCACTCCTTTGCAACCATCAACGTTCCACCTCGAAAAACGATGACAATGCAATGAAGAGCCTCAAAAGCAAGATACAAAAAAAAGCGAAAGCAATAAAAGATGCTGAAAAGACACTCAAGAGAGCAGAAAAGGCCTACGAGGTATCGAAAACTCCGGAGAAAAAGACAATCGTGAAAGAGAAGAAAAAGATCCTTGAAAAGCTGAGAGAGGAAAAACGCGAACTCCTAAGGGAGGAAACTCTCATGAAAAAAGGAAAGGAAATAGCCCTGAATGTATCCAAAATCTACTACTTGGATCCGAGAATCACCGTTGCCTGGTGTAAGAAGCATCGAATCCCCATTGAGAAGATTTTCACCCCAGCTGAAATTGAGATTTTTGATTGGGCTATCGACATGGCCACGCAAGATTTCCGTTTTGATGGTCTCATCAACAGTGTATGAACTCGTCATCGATGACGACACGGATGATGACGTGTTATTCTGTGAGTTCTGCAAATTTGCATCAATGATGAATACATGGATAACGAATTGAAGCAGCAGCAATTGTTTTGCCATAAAAGTTTCATTGTTTTTATTGTTGTTTCCGTTCTGAAGCGTCAGTAAATAGGTATTTGTTGAACGTATGGGAAAACATGAGAAAAAATTTAGATGCTCCATTGCTGTTTCCGTTCTTTGACATTTGTAAATAAGAATGAAGACCCGGAGAAAAGAGAGAAAGTATCTGTTTGCAATTTATGGATGATTGGTCGCGGTCTCTGTTCTGTAAACTTTGTAAGTAGGTATAAAATGAAGACACGGAAAAATGTGTGGAAAATCATTAGTTCGCCTTTTGTAGATATGTCATTGATGCTTCTGTTCTTTGTCCCAAGTATGCATATATTATGAATAAAAACTTAATAAAACAATATTTGGAAGCGTACCCCCTTTTGCCCCACAGAGGCACCCCATTTCGCCCCATGTGTGCGCCAAAATGGGGTATTTAACAGCAAATTGTCGAGGTTGAATTGTCGAGGGGAAAAACCGTCGCTGATTTCGCGATGAAGTTGAATCCTAGTCATAGGTAAGACATGAATGGTACCGCATACCAATCCGCAACGTGTTACGCCAATTTCTTGATGATTCATTTTAGCAGTTTTCCCGAACCGCGCTGCTTTGCCCAACCTTCCCCTACATATAATCTACATGTCTGATACAACATAACTAGCTCATTCTCTGCGCCCTGTGAGATGCAAGTGGTAGGTTTTTTGTTGCAAATTCTATGCTACGGCCTTATACGACCTTCAAAACATGAAGGTCGCATCAGGTCGGGACATAATCTTGCGTCTGGGATATCCGTCAAGTTGTGGCATTCGCATATGTAACCTGCCTGATCGTTCCCTCGTTTGTTTCTCTATATGTCGGCGGGTTCGTCAAACATTGACTTACAGTTTTACTGATATGATCACATATTAATTTTTCAGCAATGATCTTGCTCCCGTCTGTATTGCCCTTCAAATGTCAACCTTTCGTGCTTGTTTTTGCAAGTAATCACTGAGTTTATTCAAAGCCGCCTTCCTCTTTGACCAACTGGAAGTTCTCATTCGTGCCATCTGTTTCAAATATTCAATTAATGGATGTAGTGACCCTGTTCCTGGGGCTGAGTTCCATCCTGAATGGTACAATGTATCAGGGATGCGGTGGGATCCTCACTGACTTCTTGGGCAAGATGACCTCAGCTGGTTACCCTTGCTCCTATGCCTCAACGTCCACCCATCGCTGGGATGTCTAAGTGAATATTAGAATAGTAATTTTGAATGAGTTTAACGAAATGGCGACGTGATCCAATAGGAGAACCTAGATGACCTCTGTTGCACCATGAATACGTTTACAGTGAAAACTCATTACCTCGAACTTTTTGGGACTGGGTAAATCGTTTCGAGTTATCCGAAGTTCGACCCATCAGGCGTTATCGGCGTTAAGTAAGGCATCAGGCGTTAAAAAATTATTTTAAGGGGTATAATAGGGCGATTTTTCCGTCCTCAAAAATCCGATTTCAAGGGGCGACGACCCTTTCATAATTGCCTTTTATTCATGTCTAAAGAAACTTCGGTATTCCATATGCAAAATTCATTCATCGCAACCCCCTTCATCCGGTACTCTGTAAACCAAGGATGACTGGAATGGCCGGATGTGAGAGCGATAGATAGGGAAAATGCTAGAGGTTACTTCTTTTCATAGCAGAAGCTTTTCGGTTTTAATCCTCAGGTTTAATCCTCTCCTCAGTGAGGGAGGAGGGAGAAACAGAAAAAAAAGAAGCAAAAGGATTTTCTCCCGAATGGGTTTCGAACCTTTCACCTTTCACCTTTTCAACTAATCGATTGGTCCCATAATAAATAGGTCCCCCTTCACACCCCGATTTCGAGTTAACCTTGAGAAAATCGTAATCGGGAGTGAATATGTCGTTCGAGATATCCAGGAATTCGAGATAAGCGAATTCGAATTAAATGGAATACTTTTATGTATTTAATCCGGGTTTCTGACGGGACCAAGCATTGAACTTGGAGATGAGCGGAAATTCCACTCATCAGAATTCGAGGTAACGATTTTTACTGTATTACAATTTTGAATAAGACAACTCAGCCACCTTCGCATTGAAAGGTCGTATCAGGTCGTAGAATAGAATTTTCGCGAAAAAATCTACCACTTGCATCACACAGGGCACAAAGAATTTACCATTTTTGTTGCAGCAGACATATGTGGATTATATGTAGGAGAAGGTAGGGGAAAGCAGTGCGGTTCAGGAAAATTGTTCTCGTGTGCATCTGACACGGGGGAGTTGTCTCAAGACATACTGAATGTTGCTGCAAAATAGAGTTGGACTGAAAATCATATCGTTCTTGAAATATTTTTAGCCAATGAATATATTACTCGATAATTGAAGACTTCAATTCATTTCAATAGCTAAAAGTAGCGCAAGAACGATATGATTTCCAATCTAATTATATTTTGCAGCAACATTCAGTATGTCTTGAGACAACTCTCCCATGTCAGATGCACACGAGAATTTGATTATACTCCAAATGGCCTTTCTGGTTATTTGATGCGATAAAATTTTCTCCAAGTCCCATTTCAGCTCCTGTCTTTTCTGTACTAAAGCGAACATTTTTATTGAGTGAAATGCATTCTGGCCGATCGACTGAACTATTAGACGAACACCGATAGAGTACAATAAAAAGTATTCCACGGTAGATACAACACACGAGGGATATGGTCTGTAAATGAACCCAATCAAAGAATGTTGATTTGATGTGGATCCTTCCACCATGAATTCTGCAGTATTGAAGCCACCTTGGCTCAATCTAGGTGCGTAAACGGTGACCGTCGCGGCATCGAGTCGATGTTGGTGTTACATTGTGGTATAAACAATGAACATTGATACATTCAATCCACACCATATCAACGTTGAATCAATGTTTACAGCTACCTGGGTCATTTGATAAATTATTATTTCCAATAGTTTATTCGACAATTTAAAAAAAAGAAGGAATTATTAAAACTTACACGTGATTGCATCCTTCTAGCTTAAAAAAAAAAATATTTTTGCCTGATTCTTCTCGGAAAAAATGTGAGGAGTCACAACATTTGCCCTCTAATAGCGTTGCAACAATGCCAGCTCTCATGCAACTATAGTAATTTACAAGCGTTGGCTATTCGAAAAGATTCTCCAGTGAAGGAATTAGAACGTTTTTGAACATTCATGCTTTGTTTAACGAATCTCATTAGGAAATTCAATTATGATTGTCCATGGCTTTCCAACGCACGATGCAGTGCAGTGATGGGTTCAGGATTCGAAGTTATGTTGAAACGTGAATAAGCGCGTAGACCCATATCGACTCCTTACTCCAGATCAAGTTCCCTTACTGTCGCCTGTTCTTGATGAGAGGGTATCAGTATAATGCTTAGTTTCGGTTATTGCTCCTTCCTTCTACGATATTCTGATAAAATTTTCTAACTTGTCGGATCGGATGCACGTCATGTAATGCTTCTAGACTATGAAGATATGGCTTTCATAACTGCGATCCGAACCATTTTGTTCGCCCTGTACGAGAGCAAGTGCATACAAGTTAACCCTTATCCGGGCAAGGGGAGTTCGTTCTTTGGACCCCAAGGCCTCAAGGTACCCCAAAGGTAGTAAATTGTGAATTACAGGTGAAAGGTAAATGTAAATGCTGGTAAGACACAGTAAAAAAATTCCAAAGAAAAAAAGAAGGGAACAATGAAACATGGGTAAATTACAGATAGGAATGCGGTAAAGTATCGCAGTGAAATTCGGTAGTGGTAGAATTCAGAGAAACGTTTTTTTTTTAATCGGGAAACTTACCTTTTTTATACCTTCATTTTACCATCCAAATTTCACTTGAGGTAAAAAAAAAATAAATTTTTTCGGATGCAAAATAATGTTGCATTGCTTTTGAAATTCATCGGAATCAATGAAGGAAAGACGCTTCTTCGTGATGAACGTGTTTTTGTCTTCTGTTTCCCCACAGTATATACTTAAAGTATCAATAATATGCCCCTTGCTTGCTTACGTTCGTCTTTTACCTCGCCCGGATGAGGGTTAAATTCGAATGGCAAGGAAATCGCAGTCAACTTTTCCCAGTCGGCACAGCCACGTTATGTTAACGTTGAGAAAATGTTGAAACGTGGAGACTTGGTTAAAATTGAAAATCCGACGAAGAATCGACATCAATGAAATGCTGCCATCGTCTACTACGAGTTCCTCCAAGGACACTCTGCGAGAACCGCCGCGGACAACATTTGCGCTGCATTCAACGGGAACGTCGTCCACTATTCCACGGTGTCTCGATGGTTGAAACGTTTCGAATCTGGCGAGACGACCATCAGAGATCGACCACGCTCAGGACGTCCATCGACAGTCGATGACGAAGCCCTGCGGAACGCCCTCGTGTTTTTTGCACCTCTTTGCTGGAGCTGGAGCACTAGCACTCTCACTGGCACTGTCATTAACTCCACTCTCTGAAGCTTCTGAATTATCCACTACAAGATCACTGCCACTTCCAGAATCGCAAAGCACGTCACTTTCATTGTCCCTTTCTTAAAAAAAACCGGATTCGTCGTTTCTATTTATCATCAATATTTCAAAAATATCGTCAAAAGACACATTTTTTCGGCTACTTAACGCCATGATCAATGGAGTCTCATTTACAATACGGAGAACACAATAGAAATGAAACGCTTCACAAACAATTCCAGTGATGTAGCAGTAAAGGTCGTCTAGGAAGGGGGTTTCAAAAAGTTCTGCGTCTGAGGCACTTCCGCTTGCAATACACCATTATTACTTTTTTCCTGAGAAGGCAGGTGTCTCAGATAGTGAATAGCGAAAGTTCATATTATTCTCGATTAAACATAGTTTCTATTAATTGTTTTCCACTGAGATGTCTGCATATCGGGATAAAGAGGGTTAAGCCCGTATAAGTGAAAATAGGCACTTGAATAATTGCTTTTCCTCAAGCAGCCATTGCTCAATTTACGTATCCAAAAGACCAGGCGCCTCTTTTGCATTCAAGAATTTCCTTATTGCTATGCACGAGAGCGCCTCACGAGTGGGTATGAAGCCTATGGTCCCAATCACTTCAACACTCATTGCCAACATACCCCTTAGCCCCAAGTACGAATATTTCTCCCTCTTTGGCATTCTTCTCCTCAAGCCTGGATACATCGAGCACCAGCATTCTCCTACCTCTTCTTCCATGTGGCTTTTTTGGATTTTCTATTGCTGGGAAGCAAAAGCTTAATGAATGCCTCAAGACACATGGTGGGATCCGGGGTGAACTGTTCCCCGAGTACCAACGTTTTCTTTTTGTTAACACCACGGCATCGGAGGGATCGACAAATGACGTCGTGAAGTTGGCTGACGTCACGGAACAGTGGTACCAAAAAGCATGAAGGATGACAATGTGCTTTCACTCGCACAAGACCTCTTCAAAACTTGCCACCTGACATACCGACGATTGCGTTATCGCCTCAGCGGACATCCCAATACCGTCGGAGCAACTTGAAGCGGAAACAGGACAAGGAAGAACCATAACCACCTGCTGAACCTCAGACAATGCTACAGGAGACAGTGCGAATTGCATGCAGGATGAGCAAGCTCGACTGTGGCAACTTTTTTCAAAAGGGAAACCCTTTACCCCTTTGAGGACCGGTTTTTTTTTTAACCCTTCGCCAGTATGGACGTTCATGATCCTCAAAGGGTTAAAGTCTACTATCAGGCATGGGGATTTTGTCCTCGGCTGGAACTCCTTTGGGATGACCATTAATGGATATCCTTCAGATATTGTGTACATTCAGAGTTCATTCCTTCGTACGAAGCCTAAGCATTACTTAAAACATAACCAAAACACCAAGTGCTTTTGACTTAAGTTTTGGCTCCTTGCGCTAGCTTTGAGTTAAGCTCAAAGATCTGTGAAATCGCACACTGATTACAATTCAGGATCATGGGTCACTGAGGAAGGCATGGAGATCCATCTTGGCATATATCAAGAGAGGCGTCTCTTTGACCAGAAGTTTGAGCTAATTCACGAGTGAAGTTCGGTAAATAAAAAAACTACTCTGCTGACCCATCCTATCTAATAAGGAGATATGCTGGGGAGTACAATTTCATGGACCTTAGCATGCAGCTAGGAAGAAAGGAGATACCCTGATTCATTTCATCTTCATTAATGTTCTCTAGGTTTGTAAGCGACTGTCGAGCAAGACGCTGGGGCGCCTGTTGCGCAGTCTCCCTCCTTCCGGAATGGAAATATCTTGACCTTGAGAAGGAGGCTTCAAAAATGACTTCCATTCTTCATTCTTAATGGTTAAATTCAGACTACTCGCCTGGGCAGCCAGCAATTTTTCCTTTAAGTCCCCCAATGAATCTTGTCCAATCTTCCGTTTTCATGTTGGGAAGGGAGCAATAATGCCTACAAGTCACCTAATGTCGTCTTCTGAGAAATTCAACACGCACAAGAATGGGGTTTAACTCCAAACCTAATGGTCGGAAGTAGCTATTTTTCTCCTGGCAGCACCTTTCCCCTCTGCAAGATACCTTCCAGCCTCAGCAAATACACGTTTTCCTTCATATGCAATGACAAGAAACATTAAAGGTCGCGTCAGATGTTCTCTCCGCCACCCGCCCGAACTCCAATAGTTCATTCTACCCTCTTCTGCAGCGTCTCCGTTCATCTTGCGCAATTCGAGTTATTTGACATTCCCTGTTTGCTTAATGTGTATCGGTAAATATAATGTTTTTCTCACATTAAAACGCATTTCACAATGAAAAGTACAAATATGACTAGAGAGCTTTCAGAACAGTTCTCATTCTGCTTCATCTTGGGGATGTGATTGGACTCGAAAATAAAGATCATCTATTGACTTTGGAAATGGAAAACTGTCTAATGGTTCCGGTTATAGGAGGATAGTGGCATTTTTTTATTATTAAAGTTTCGTCGTCTGCTTTTCCCTTTTGCACCATTCTCTGTGAGTTGGTGGCCTTTTATTTACATTCCTGGAGTTTCTATTATGCATTAATTTATATGTAGGCTCGGTTATTGGAAGAATAAAATGTCACAGATGAGGTCCTCCCAAAGGAGGAGCCAGTTTCATATTCCAAAGGAATTATTTAAGGTCCAGTCCAGTACTTCTATACCATAAAAATGATATCAATGTTCATACCATGTCAGAATTCCTGACGTCATGTGATTGAATGGAGCCTTTAAAAAATGACGACAAGGTATTGCGTCCTAAGGGGTATACTTTGAAGGAGACGCCGAATCTGGATGGCAACAACATCTGAATAGAAGGGTTTCTCTCCAGAAATTTTTGCTGCATCTCATGAGAAAGCTGGCGAAATTTTTTATTTGGATGCTAATATATTCAGAAGTGATGCTGGCCTGCTCTCAGGCGCATTTGGCGTTTGAAGATGAAAAGAACCATGGCAAAATTGACTATAATGATTCTGCTTAATATGATTTGTCTGATGAGAAGTAGGACGTTCCGTAGGACATCCCTTGGATCATTCATGCACTGCTGAAGTGGTGATGATCCTTGATCTCCTTCCACATCTGAAACTTGAAACAATATTTTTTTTTAGCATGCACTACTCTTACCAACAGATAAAACCTTTCCCATGGTACATTAGTACCTCAAGTATTCCTTTTTAAAATGTATATGCCCAAATATGCAGACGCTCCTGGCCACATACGGGGTGAATTTTAATTATCTGCGAATCGCTTGAGTGTTTGCTGAAAAGACTCCGTGTAAAAGGAATATAAGTTTTCAACACCAACAACTAGTTAAATGAACAGGATACTCATACAGAAAATCTCAGATTCTACAAAAACTCAGTCTGAGCACCATCGAGCAATAAGAATTTGTGCAATCTGTTGGCAATCTGGTGAATTTGGTTGTCCTCCAACGCTGGTTGAGGACAACCAAATTCATGCCCAAGTCCTCGAGCGGCTTCCAGAGTATTTTGGGTTTGATATGGTTGCTTTAGAGCATTAACTCGCTGCTCAGTTGTCAAGTGGATGCTCATCTAGATAAGAACATGAAATCTAAGTTGAAGTTTAATCTGTAAAACTGCACATGCATAAATAATTAGGACTGCTGTATATAATAGCACTATTCAATGAATGTTGGGAGATAATTAAATTTCACCCTCTATATGCATACCAACCGGAAGAAGACTTCCGTTTTTTATCCCGCACGCGAAAACAATGAATTTTTTCCATCGTTAGCGTAAATTCGTGCCACAATGCCATACTGAGGAGAGTGACTTGGAAAGATCTGAAGAGACTGGGCGCAGAATGAGTGGGTGTTTAACGGATGTGGCGTGAAGGAGAATGTGGTGAGTTGGGTTCAGAAAAGGATGTTACTTTGGTTCGGTCATGTGGAAAGGATGAATGGTGAATGAAAGTGATGAGTGGTGGTGACTGTATGAAGCTATCGTGGATGGACAGAAAAATAAAGGTAGGTCAAGGAAGACTTGGCTGGACCAAGTGGCTGAAGAGCTGAAAGAGAGGGATATTAGGAGTGTGAGGAACAGGCGAGTGCATATTAAAATAGGTGTGGATGTGCCTGAAGCCACGGAGGTGTACATAGAGATAAGTGGAGAGGTTTCATTGCTGTTCGTGCCCCCTCCTAACAGGAAACGGACGTGAATGCTATTGTTACTGTGTAAACAAACTCGCCATGATTTCACCTTCGCTAGACGACGTAAAAAATAATGAAAACTTCATTGCTAACACGCGCTCTCGACGCTAACACATCCTGAAGTGATGTGTTACTACATGGGATTCAAGCATTTTGTGCTGCCCCAAGTTACTCTCGCCCAGTGGCGGCTCGTGATATTTAGCGCTAGTGATTCGTCTATGGAGAGGGGGTAGGCAGAGGAGGTCGCTGCCTACCCCCTTTCCATAGACAAACCACTAGCGCTAAATATCACGAGCCGCCACTGCTCTCGCCTATTTGACAACTTGACGCCAGCAATGTAATACAAAAGGAGATTCACAACTTCCCCCCCCCCAGACATATGTCTTGGAAATGTTCATTCACTTAGATTTACTTATAATTAAAGAAATAACATGCAAAATGTTCTTTTTTGAGGGAATACTTTTGAATTACCCTCTCCCCTCTCAAATACTATGCTCTCGTACCCGAAATCAAATGATTTTCCCTGAGAGGAGCATTCCTAAATGGAGATTATGACCAAATTTAAACTTGACATTTGCTCGTTTCGCTGCATTTCACTATTCAGGAACTCCGGCTGGAGTAGGACTACAGGAAGGCGTGCGAAAAGTTGCTACTCATTTGTAAAACGACCCAAAAAGGACTTACATTAATTTGGCTAAATTTGAATTGTTGAATCTGTACACCGAGCAAGGGAACGAATGTTTTAGTTGAATCGTTACTGAGGTGGCCTGGCTAACCCACTACATACACGAAAGTAAGGAAATGTCCACGAGGAGAGGGAGTAAGACTTCGTCGTTCCTTAGTGGTAGATTTTAGTCGGAAAATTAAAGTTTAAACTCTGCAATTTCATGTAAAAAAATAATGAAACTGAAAATCTTACTTCGAAAAAAGACGCCGTATCTTCTCTTGAAACAAGTAATGTTTTTGCATTATAATACAAGTCCCTGTACCTGTTTCGCCACAACCCAATGCTAGCAGCAATGAGGATGACAATTTTGTGCCACATGCAATGATGTAACATGTCAAATGTCGAGATGTAACATCTTAGGTAATCACATTTTTCAAAAGCATGTCTGAAAATTTGTTTTCCTGAATCTGGACTTTCTTTTTTCGTTACAAACATTATTATCTTCAGGTATTATAATAAAAATTTTTGAAAATTACTTGCGAAAGTGCAGCATCACGTTTTAATTAACGATTTCTGAGCACTAAGTGAACTTAGTTCAAAGAAGATTGAACAAGGTTATTTTGCGCCATTATTGCTCTATCATGCGACGTACGATCTCTTACTTTCCAAGATTGAAAATTTATTATCATATGACGAGGTTCTAGAAGAAAAGAAAAAATGAGATTCAGAAAATAATAATAGAAATCTCCACATACGTTTTAAGGAATTTTATGATCAAATATATTGAGTGTAATGAATTCTCAGTGATTTCAAATAAATTCTCATTTTCTCTCTCGAAGGATTGAGTGGCACAGGTATCACACTCCATTTGAAGAAACCTCTGAGGCAATAGCAAAAGTAACACGTCAGTTCTATGGTGAGAGATGATGAGCTGCTTACATTGCTCTGATGTTCCCTGCAGTTTCTTCTGAAGATTATTAATTATATCATCCCTTCTCATTAATTTCAAAATATCCAAGACGAGATGATATGTTCGCTCTGGATGCTCTTGACGTAGCAGATGGAAAGCTCCATTAATTGTTTCTTCATACGTGGTCTTGCCTCTTAGATCTATCTCGTTCGGCAAAGAAATCAGGTCCTTCTCTGCCAGCAGATCGATAAAGAGCTGAATATTCACAAAAGTGGACTTCATGATGAAATGAAGCTGTTTAAGCGCAGTAGCATGATCTGTTTCACCTGGAAGAGCAGAGTACATTCACATGGATTGTAACGCTATATTGATCCTACCGCTTATGCCATGCTCAGTTGCAATAACAGGTTTAGAAATGCATGTGTGCTTCCTATAGTTGCATGCTGCAAAAAAGTGTGATGGTCAATTGGAGAGAATCAATTACAGTTCCCTCTCTTGATATATGCTCGACCGTTGCTACAACTAAGGGAACCGTATTCCTGCACAGAATATTCTGTGATTTCACTCGATATTTCTAGTAGACGGTTTCATGTTCAGTTCCTCCTTAGTTTGCTCTATGCATTTTGCAACGGAACTCCACTGTAGGACAACATCATGTGCAGTTTAAGGAGATGCACTTAACCTATCATGAGAAGTAATAATCTTTCTAATGAGAAATCACCTGAAAGGAGCATACAATTTTACAACAAACTGAGTTCACCTTGGTGGGGAAAAGGGTAAGCTCCAGAGTATCCAGGGTGCCCTAGAGAGGCTTGAAAAGTCTCAATGATTGGTTTTAATATCCTGTTGCCTATTTGTTTATAGGAAACGAAGATGACAAGGGATGGATTCCCGAGGATCAAATGGGTTAACCAGCCTATCCTTGCCTAGCACAGCAGTGGGGGTTGGCAGTGCCGAACGCGCCATATGGTGGGAACGGCAGCGAAAGTGATGATATTTGAGGCTGAGGCATCGCATAATGGCATGGCTGATGACATTTCAAGAATATGTGCATATATCATTGGAAGATTCGAAATAATGGCATTCAAACTGAACAGAGACAATCCAACTCACAGTTGCAAATCATGATAAGAAACTCGAGTTTGATCCATATGAGAACGAAGTTCGTGGAAGGCATCACTGAGGAACTTGGCTTCACTTTAACTCGGAACTGTCAATTACAAAAAGGCAAATTTGTTAGTTAAAGGCCAACATGTTTTAATATCCAATAGGTTATGTAGGCAAGTTCTTCTAATGCACATCAATGTAAGAGTTTAGCCCCTTTGAGAAGACATACAGTATGTTGTTGTCCAGACTCAGTTGAAAAAAGGAAGAAAATTACTGTTGTACTCTACATTAAACTTCATTATTGCCCATAAATGATTATAACTTGGGAATATCACCAAAATGTATAAGTTTTCTCCTGAAGAGGAACTGCTTCAGCACGCAATAAAACGTCTTGCATTATTTTACTTACTTGAATCCTGTAACGTAACGAACATTATCTTGGAAACCGATTCTATAGATAGCTCTCCATATACGAAAATTTGAGTGTTAAAGGGTGGGCCTCTTTTCTTTGGGTCATGTATATAATTTATCTTAAACGATTGGCCAGTGTCTTCTTTCGAGGCAATGTGGATTTTTCTAAATATAATCATAATTTCCCAGGGCATGAAAATTATTCGAACATGACGAAGCATAGGCCTACTACAAACAAGTACTCCTTCATACACTTTCATCCCCTCGTGGTAGGCCCATTGGCCTATCACGACGAGGTAACAGTGTGTGCAGCGGTAATTGAAGGTGAAAATGATCAAGGAGGGACAAATTACTTTATCCGTTTTTAATCACTTTCTATACACCTTTCGATACATGGCTGAAGCCATGGAGCTGGCAGCCATTGAACGAGGAAACGTTGCTGGTGACACCTGCTGCGCAGGTGTGAAGCCCGAAGTACTCCTTCAACACACAGATAGCCACCACCATCAAAAAGATGGCCACTGCCACCGCAATGATTGAGAGAGCTTAGTGCTTTTATATCTTCACAGCTGGATCAGTTGGGTGAGCAGCTGAATCAAGAAGCATCCATAAAGAAGCAACCTCCTTCTGTTTGTAATTTTCACTAGCATCGCCGAAGGGGCAGCTGATTCACTATTTCTAATGAAACATGAACTCTTACTTTCAATTTTTAGTTTCTACAGTATAATATCAGAATATAACATAAGAACTAGATTCACTTTGAAAGCTACGGCTCAAACATATGAAAGTGAAAGTATTCATGTAAAGCGAAGAAATCGGTTGAAAGGGTGGTATTTTACAATGGGAAATCACTATATGTTCAAAATCTTACTCATAAGAGATTTTCTATCTGTTGCCCACTATGGTAACCCATACTTTGAATGCATATTAATAGGTATTGACTATTACTCGAATTTCCCGTCAATAATTCGTAAGTAGAGTGAGAAGTGCTGTAGAAATGAAGAGAAGCGTCCAGTACGAGTGGGTTTACGTTTATATTTAATGTGGTAAATTCAGTTGCTATAGAATATCCTGAAGTGGTGACTTAGCTTTGTTTGGACACAGGGTGGATCTTGTAATGTGCGAACACCGGCAAAGGAAGATCTGCATGAGAGAAAACCTAGATCAGAATTCTTCAAAATATATTTGATACTCTAAAGAATTCTAGGAAACGATGAACTTGGATATCTGACCGTGGAATTCCTGATAAAAGTGCAGATCTGGAGGGTGAGAAACTTCTTTGGCTCCTGGTAGTTCAGAGAGAAGGAAGAACGATCTTGTCAAGATTTCATTATTATCGAGTGCCAACAAATGATCCCCTGTAATCTTTTCCCCATGGACCTCTGAGCTCCAGTCGCAATGCCCTTCAGAAATCTATCAATAGAACAAACGTCGTTGAACATGATGTGATATCTCCCCGGAGATATCTCGTTTCCAGATAACCGTATTGTGTTCATATTGATTTCATCACGATGGCGACAATTCTATCGTGAGGGGTTCAACCCCCAGGTTAATTGGCGGCGTTGAGAGAAAAATACTTTCCCATTCCCTACCCGCACTCACGCAATACACAACAGGATTTAGAATTGCTTTGTTTTACCCAGCAACTGGTAGGACTCGTATTTTTTAACTTCATTGTTTCCTGGTGCAGGAGCCAAGGCCATAGGCATTCGAATCATCCTATGTGAGTTCGACTCTTTTAAGGATCCTAACTATATTAATGGCAATAGCAGTACGAAAGAACTAATGTTTTAAAAGAGTATGCCCAGTTTTGGCTCTTAAACCAACATCAAAGATATGTGTACATTTCGAGAGGTCTTCTTAAGCCGAACCTAAAATTATAATTTTTTTTAAATCTGAGCAATTTGAAAAAGTTAGGTTAGGTTAAGTTTAGGTTCAGTTCAGGTTAGGTTAGGGTTGGGTTACCTCATTTTTGGCCTTAAAACGATTTGGATGAAATTAAGACTCATGTAACTTGACGTAAATTGACCAAATTAACTTATTTGTAACGTAACCAAACCTAACCTAAGTTCTTCAAACCCTTAATGTTGAAGTAAAAGTGACATTTTATTACTGTGCAAAAGACATCCTTTCAAATGATATATGATTCATTGAATTCGGTTTAAGGGTCAAAATGACATTATATTGGGCATCCTCTTTTAAAGGTAACAATGAGACATGTGAGAGAATGAAACGAAATTTGACACCCGCTTCGTCTGTACTTCTCATGGTCTCCCTAATTGCAAACCAATGAATTTAATATACCCTGCATCTTTCTTTGCATTCTAAATCGTGATAATTTACTGCTACAAATGTTTCCAAATGTACAATCACTGAATTAGAAAGAAATGAGTAACGTTGAACGAGAAAAATATAAGGACGTAGAAGTCAAAGAAATAGGAGGAGTCATTTCCCTGCATCAAACTCATTCATCAACATGCAAATACCCGAAAGAGATGATTTGAATACAAAATAATAGCAGTTCCTGTAAGTAATAATTACTTCACGCGATTATTCTTTATTCAGATGCGGTCTGGTTTTCTCATTAACAGTATCAACTGACCTGGCTAGTCATTCAGTCTGCCTCTGCGCTGGTGAACTTTGTGGCGGCAGGCCCTTGCTCTGTTTTGGATGCGAGGAGGCTGAACACGTAAAAGCTTTAGCAGTTTGTATGATCTCTATTAAACGATGTCGATCGATATAGCGTAGAATGGAGTGAAGTGACCCTACGGTGGTGAGATGAACAAAAAAAGAGATTCAAGTAGCTGCAAAAATATAGTTCCCATTGTATTTTTTTTCACAATTTATTTTTGGTATTCTTTCCGAAGTTCTTTGAGGTGAGATTGACACTTTTCATATTATTATATGAAATAGTGCATTAATTAGCAATTAAATTCGACTACCACGTCATCTGCAATGTTTTTCATGCTCAAAATAATCCTATTTTTTGAAGGACTAAACATTTTAAATGTGAAGTTCCGTAACCGATTCTAAGTTGTCTCAAGTCTTGTCAGGAAATGACCAGCAATGCTTTAATTTCTCATGAAAAATTCCCCATACATTCCTGTATTTCATCGCTCCAATTCCAAATACTGCTGATAACAGGGTGAGATAAATCCATTTCATTTTTAAGCTGCAGGGCCAAAATCAAGGAATCCATTAGGTTCCTTGATTTTCTGGATTTGCGTTTTCAAGCAAGTATAAAATGTTTTATGACGCTTTAGCTAATATAAACAAAAATGATGCATTGAGCTTATAAATACGAGTATATTTTAAATAAATGCAAGGCCTGGGAGCAAACTGAACATTAGAGTCATAATTCTGTCAGGATCAACTTGATTATGGATCAACCTGACAAAGAGGACACTCTGGACAATGTGTGTGAAGACGTTCTTCGTCATCAAACCAACGAAACTCATTAACACGAGGGCAGTGTGTGGTAGGTGCCAGATGTAGCCTAGTACAGAAGCAAGAATTGAATACTATCACCAGCACCACAAGCTATGCACATGTATACCCATAATTTACATTTCCTGTTGTTTTCTGAGTCAAGTATGTGACTGCTATTAGTGGTACAAGCAATTTATAAAATGTAACTAGAAAATGCATTGAACCATGAATATATAGCAAAAAGACATGAAATTAGTAAATAAATTTTGCATATTAGTTATTTCTTTATTTAGAACTTGTACACAATTACCGATATATTGGTAATTGTATAGAACCTTCTGAATGAAATATTACAATTTTGAAAGTGGATTCATCTCACCCTTTGCGAATACTTTTCCAGGTTACCACTCATGCTTTATGTTATACTAGCGAGTTTGTTTGCCCTTCGGGCAAACAAACTCGCTATTGTCGCGCCTTCGGCGCTCTATTACCTTGGATAATGATTCATTCATACATTTCTTGCGAAATGGGAAACACGGATTTAAAGAACGTCCCCATTGAAATATTGACTACATGACATATGGGGTTGAAAGTCTTGATTTTTATCAAAATCATTACGTCTATGATTCTATGTGTGCCTGACTTGAAATCTTTTTTCGTGTCCCTTTTTAAGGGAGGAGAATACATTTTAAAATACTTCTCTCCAATAATCTACGCTAAGAAGTCATATTCCAAAATTGGTATTTTTCCTCTACTCAGCTGTCAAACAGGTAATTCTGATGGAAGTATACTTTTCTGTCTCTGTTTTGTTGGATAAAAGATAATCAGGAAAATGGGACTGAAAAAGTGTCCTAATGGTTTTTTTAAAATATATATTATGATGGATAAGATTGCATACGAGATAACCCGTTTCGGTGGTGTAGTGGTAGCACATCGGACTGATAATCGTGAGGCCCATGTTCAAATCCTACCAATTCCATGCATTTTTTTTCTTCTCTTGCCTTCCATGTCCCATTGCTTGAATAAAACGGAGAGAAATGGAAAGCTAAAACGTGGCATGGACGTGCCTAACGAAACGATGAGTTCAGGAAAAATGTGAAATTTTAGATCCACCCCCTTGGGGAATATTTTGAGAAGCCGGCGTTTTCAATATTTTTCTTTGTCCTGGTGTCTTCAGCTGTTGTGGAAAGATGAAACTTGGTACGCAACTACCTATTGGGATGCTGCAGAAAACGTCAGACTTTGGAAGTAAATACCATGGGGGCACAAATTTGAAGGGGATATATTTTCAATTAATTTCTTTTTGCATCATTTAATTCGATGAACATGGAAAGCTGAAACTTTTTTATGAATGTGAAAACTGAGACAAGGAGTTAAATAACAAATGTTAAGCCTCGATACATCCTCTGGGGGAATTTTCCCCGAATTGGACAGAACTGGAAAGCTGAACTTGGCACACGTATAAGTGACATGATACTGCTGAGCTGAGGGAGTATTCAATTTTCAGGGTGCATCCCCTCCGGGCATCCAGGGTGGATCGGCTTCTCCTAACATGTTTTTTTCACCAGCGAAAAGGGTAAACGTAAAATATTGAAACGTTGTGGGCATGTAGTTCACTGAGGAAGGATTTCGGTAAGAAGAAAAAGGTACATTTCGGCTAAAACGTCTCAGGGCACATATTTTGCAAAGGAGTATTTTCACGAATTTTTCTGATGCAGCAAAACAGAGGGCGCATGAAAGTTAAAAAAAAAAACTTGGCAAGTAAGTAAGTTCCTGACAGATAGCTGCATAAAGAAGAAGTTCCACTTCTAATATATATAGACGATGGTGACTGACTGATGCTAATTCTAACCATGTTCTAGACATGATGAGAGGCTGAAACTTGGTTCATAGATGTTAGATTGCTGACTCCAGAAAAATTCCAACTTTGGGGGTAAGTGCCCTGGGGGTTCATTCCAGGGAGTCTCATTTTGTAAGCCTAGGTCTAACCATCAGACGGACGCTTAGGCCTAAACCATTCTCAGGCTCCCCTTGCCTTCAACAAAATGGAAGGAACGTGAATAGCTGATAGGTTTTCGATTCCAGAGAAAGTCTTAACTTCGAATGCCCAACTTTTGGGGTCCATGCCCTGGGGGCACGTTTTGTGGGAGGGGTTGGGGGAGAAATTTCGCAGGCCTAGGCCTACCCCATGAATGGACGCTTAGGCCAATAATACTCTTAAGCACACTCCTACTCAAAGGAAACAGGATGGAAAATAAATAGCCGTTGGCTTGCATGCTACAGATACAGTTCGACATTGGTGGTACTTGCCCTGATGGGAATGCTTTAGCAAGCTTATATCCAACCCTTGCACCATTGCTCAGGCCTACATTAATCTTTAATATTAGCCATCTTAGTGTTAAAACTCTCAAGTAGCTTATGTTGTTATATGGTTGCTATTAATCCAACTTTTTTGGAGATTAATATGCTATCAAGAGTGTCTCGACCATAGACATAAATTGCATTCATCAATGGAACACTAATCAACACACTTACAATTGATAATTGGTGATCCTCATGCTACAAATGACATGGCGTCATTAAGAATATGTTCTTTGACACATACACTTTAAAGGTGCGAGAATTGAACCCATGAACAAAGGAGCATAACCGCATTAGTATGTGTGAGCATCGAAAACGGATGCCTTAGTTCGCAGAGCGCCGAAGGCGCGTCCATAGCGAGTTTGTTTGCCCGAAGGGCAAACAAACTCGCTAGTAAGCAATATCGGTAGTCATAAGGGTAGGAAGGACATCTTTACAGCACGCAGACCTCTTAGTGTTGAGCTCCCAGGGGCAAAAAAATGAAGCTTCCAGCATGTACCGTTGAGATGGGACAAGTGAATGATGAGGCTCGACCAGCTTAACTGTCCGAACATTGGTGGTCTTACCCTAGGTCCACTGAAAGAAAAATGAAAAAGTGTCTTGAGGTAGGGGGAGACTATATTGAAAAATAGAATAGTAAGTATGACTGCGCATTTTAAATATCCCTTTCTCGACCTTTGTGTTCAATCCCTAGTCTCGTTATGCAAATTTCAAAGCACAGTTTTTGATAGAGAATCCTACAGCATCGGTCGTCGAAAGACATTAATGAGAGAACTACTAGCGGAACATTGCTAAATACAATTGGGAAATGTACATTTAAGCAGGAGGTGAGCGTGAATTTGAAGGAGGCAATGTCAGTGGAGGAGTTCTTGGCAAGTGCTTGCCTGAAGAAGGGGCTGTCACCCCAAGAACACTTCGTTCGGATCAAGAAGAGGCGGGATATGGACGACAACAACTCCTTCATTCCCCACAGATCCGATCTCATCGACAGCTACGTGAGCCCCATTCCATATTGGTGTTTATTCCAAACGGTACTGCTTCAGGGTTTTTTTTTCCTGCTCTTCTGTCTTTCCTGGAGAGGCAATATTTCAACCATCCTGTCTTGGGATAGCTAAAGGAGGAGAGCGGATCTAAGGATCGTGCTCTGAATCATGATGACAAGCTCTAAGATGGACAGAGCTGTACATTCAATAGCCACACGGATCGTTACTGCTAGGAGTTGCTTCCTGTAAGGTTTATGATGAAAAAATTAAGGAAGCTCCTCCTGTGCACTCAATAGGTCAACAGAGAGAAAATTGATAATGTAGTCAGTTTGCAGGAAAGTCATTTGCCAGGATAATTGAAACTTGCAGACTAGCAGAAAAATCAAATTGCAATTTAAAGTGAAAACCACTTACTAACAAATGAATATTCTTGAAGCGGAAACTTTCCAAGACATCTGGGAAAACGGAAGCAGCATAGGCTATCTAGATGAAGAAATCAGACTATATGATAATTTCTTTGATATTGTGACGGATGAGGATGGCATCGAGAGGCTCGACTGAATGTCCGGGGTTCGGTGGTGTAGTGGTAGCACACCTGACCGGCAATCAGGAGGCCCGGGTTCAATTCCCGGCCGTTCCTTGGCTTCTTTCGTCCTCTCATGCCTTCCATCGTCCGTCTCCCACTTTCCCCTCCGTAACAATATTATGGTTTCTTTGATACTATATGATAATTTCGCACCAATCGAAAGCATATTCTCAATCTGAAAATCTCAAACTTGCAGCTGGCGACACACGAAGTTGTGGAGATCTGTGCCAAGATCATATACCAAGTGGATCTGAGCAGAAACAGTTTGACCCAAATGTGGGGCTTCAGCGTCGAAGCAGAACTGGTGGAAAACTCCGAAAAACAAGACGAACTCTGCTGTTACATCAGTCGAGCTGAGGAGGGCTCACTAGCAATGTCCAACGGTTAGTATTTATACCTCTATTCAGTAACCTTTTTCCCTTCTTGGCTTGTGTTCTGCGCTGCGGAATATTACGTATCGATCCACTAAGGCCCTGGCGTTATAGACTCACAAAGGAGATTTTGCTTGAAGGGCTTTCAAAGCCACACGAGTATGGAGAGGGAATAATGGAGAGTGAGTGTGGTGGAAAGCCCGCAATCGATCAAGGACCTGACAGGTCCTTTACTATAATCGGACCTGTCCCCAATCAGCTGGCATCAATCAAAGTCTGTCCACACGCTTCTCGGTGGCGATTCAATGACGTTTAATCTCGTTATCGACAGGATCTATCGCGTGAAACTTCATCAAACCATCACTTTCTGAGTATCTCTGATTAGTCTTCTTTTTTTTTGTAGGTCTGATGAAAGGTGACGAGATCTTGGTGATCAACGGAGCAGTAGTCGGGGACCTCGATATGATGTACCTGGAAGCCCTGTTGCAAGAAGAGAGGACTTTGAGTCTCGTCATTCGGTCTGCAAGGAGAGGCCCACCGAACAACGGACGGTTGCGGTACGTTCATTTTATTGAACCTTTTGAAAGCAAAACTGCTTTCCAGTCAAGCCGACATTTTTACAGCACGTGACCGGATTTTGGAAACTCAGTAGCTAAAATCTGCATCTAAAATCCTATCAGGCACTCTGGCCAACCTCTAGGCCTTCACTTAATTTCCTCCTATTACCTGGTTGTTACCGTTTTTGACGTAACCGATGATATACTCGTATTACATCGAAAGTGATGAAATGAGATCAGCAAGAGAATGCATCTGGACTCTTGGCCAGATCTCCTAATTCCAGTTCTTTCTTTTTCTCTTCTTTAATGACTTTTTTTGACTGCTTGTTTCGCAATTCTGCAGATCCAGTGACTACATCATGAGTTTGGTGTGTCCTCCTCCTCCATCTGAACCGCCGACTCTCAGTGAGGAGGCCATCTGTGGCCTCATCGTACCAGCGCCTACAGGTGAGACACAACTTCAAGTTGTGTTAGAAAAATCAATAGCAAATTTTCTTATCAAATTGAAGCCAAATCGCCAGATTTCACGAGTTTGCATCCTTGCGACAGGAATCCGACAGGTGCCAAAAACGAATTTGTGAGTTGCATGTTTACCATTGAAACATGCACTTAGCAAATTTCAGCACTAGTGTCAATTGTTTGAGCAATAGTACATAATTTATTTTCACAATACTGATCGCCGACCACTGCACGAGTTCCAAAATTTTCACCTTCGCCTCTCGAACTGTCTTCCTCACAAAACACAAGGGAAAATTGACTAGAAATAACCTTGCAGATAAATTAAAATAAAACTCTTTGCTTTGTGCAGAGAAAAGCAACGAATTGACGGGCATCGGGTGTCCTCCTCCTCCTGTCGATGGTCGCCGATTGACGCAGCGATCGTCATCCCTCGAAATCGAAAATCTCCTCAAGGTGACAATTTCCTCATTTCTTATATTTTCATCTCTCAATACTTCCATCTTTCATGAATAGTTCCATCGACACCTTCACTCTCCAGGATTCATTTTCCACAAGGGAAATTGAATCAGACTGCCGAAGGTAAATAAGGAAATTAGGGGAAGGATTTTTCATTTATTGGATTCCTGACTTTTGGAACACCCTGTATTTCATTTGTGGAGTTATTCATGGTTCCTGACACGGTCCGAGAATTCTCGCTTTTACATCCTGCGGCTACTCCACTTCTCAAGAAACAATGAAATAAAATTAGTAAGAATCAGAGAGGGCCCAGAGCACAAGGAGTTGTCTCTGTCTTTCCATTCTACCTAAACTTCAAACTTCCGCAATTTTTTTTGAACGACCGTGTGGGATTCGTGAGAGATGAGATTTATCTTACTAGAATGTATGTACGAATGTATGTATGCTGACCCTAGCTAAGAGAATGCGATATGGGCCTTAGGTCTTCTAGTCTAGGGTTTTGAAAATCTATTGTTTGTACTTTGTATTTGGTATGCTTCAAGTAATGTCGACGCGATGTGATAGCATCCTTTTCTTAATTAATATGATACTACAACAGACATTGCTTTGCAGAGAAAGAAGTGCAAAGGATTTCAACAACTCAACACCCATAGATTTTCATAGGGAAATTGACTCTTAGCCTATCAAGCTTGATGTATTTTTTTACGGAAACGTTCCAGCAGCGAGAAATTATTTCTGATTTGCGACATGTTTTTGGTCATTTTCTTTTTATGATTTTCTGCGTGAGGTAAAATGTAACGGGTCGAAACCTTGCGGGAAGACCCTGGCCTACTGCAGAATGGGAGTGCCAAAACACATTCTTCCATCTAATGGGTTGAAGAGGCTCTACTGCACTGCCCAGATCTAATATATCCAAGAGTAAGTACATAAACTCGAGTACTAACCCTGAAGAAGATCTACTCAATTTTAATAATAATAAACCATATTCGGATATGTTTCTTAAATGGGATTTCGATAACGTCAAATTAACTAATTTTTCCTTATGGTCTAGCAAGCATATTTGCCGAATAAAGTTTCATATTGGTCTAAATTGGGTGAAGATTGCAAGCTTCCTATGCTTCTTTTCTCTCGCAAGGATACAAAAAATACTGAGGGAAAAGCGATGAAAACCTAAATCGTCTCCAACTCTCTTGGGTGGCAAAACCGTATCGACTTGAATTTTTTGAACCATTATGTCTCCAAACTCGCTAAGTAACTTGAAGCCATCCAAAGAATGTACTAGGACACTTTTTTTCCTCCCGTGCTGCATCTAAGCGAAGGCGGGAAGATTTGTTTCCCTCTTTTGGATAGGTGTGTGGATGAATGTTTTGAAAAACCTTGAAAACTTAGAAGAGTCGAGACATGAAACTTGGCACTGTGGTAGATCTGTACCAAGATAGGATAAGAGTCAAGTTTTCTTTAAAACTAAGCCAACTATTTGATATCGTTTAGAGTTCTATATACACTGTAAAAAAAAAGTTCTACAGTGTAACCTTTAAAGAACCATTTTCATGGAAGAGGTGAAACTGATTCCTGGAGCTACCACGATCCCAGGGTTTTGACAGGGCAGAACATGAACGCTACGACCTAGGACATTCGCACGATTAGAAAGTATTATGCAAATTTAGTGAAAAAGGTTCTCTTCTCGAAAATTAAAGGCTCGGATTGGAAACATTTTAGGCGAAACTTTTGTAGAACCATTTTCCTGGTATCAAGGCTACGCGAACTGAAACTGGTTAACACCTGGCCAGGATCCGAGGGCTTTGACAAGGCAGATAATCAATGCTTATGATCTGAGGCGTTCATGTGTTCACTCTCACGAGTCACTGTTAAACAAAGATCGTGAAAAAGTGGTTCTAGGAATCACAAAGCATAGACTAGTACCGAGTCCCTTAGTTCAAGAGCTACCGAGTTGTCATTATGCGTCATTATGTCAAACAGTTTTTAAAGTGAGCTTAAAACTATTTCAAATAGTTTCTCGATCATTGAAAACCGCTCTGAAAGTGTACATGCATTCGAAGGTTCTAGTCCGAACCATTTATTTTTTTAATACAGTGTACTCCAAAACTACGGGGAATTGTGGGACTAAAATTGGCACAGAAGTAGATTTATATTGTATATTTCGAGGATTTTTGTCGGTAAATAATAGTTTCATTTCAGAGTATATTTCAATGGTAAACCCGCAAGAAAATGTTGGTGAGAATGAAAGACCATTGCTCAGCAGCGACTCTCATGGCATAAAGTGGTTAGGTCTCACCTGCTCAGCATGCATGTTTGCCAGTGTCCTTTCGTCTCTCGCGTGATACAATCCCCTCCAGAAGGATTAGTGCTTGAAGATCTCATTGCATTCTATGACTTGATAATATTGGTGCACGGATCTGTTACTCGATTAGACTTTATCATAGCTACTCCAGCCTTGCAAGGCTATTGGCTACTCTAACAGAATACGTGGATTGTTGAACGGCAGAGTGCGGAGCAGGTGACAGGAATCTGCCGGAAAGATGAAGGGCTGGAGGGTGGGTCATCGTTGCTGGTCGGCGGTGACCTGTCGCCTACGACCAGCCTCGCCTCTTCCTCCTTCTCACATTCCCTCACACCCCAGCGACAGCTCAGCGACGCCGTCCGCCTTCGCAAGGTCATACTTGAACTCCTCGAGACCGAGAAGACCTACGTCTCTGTGAGTGTCATATCCCATACCCCATGTAGTTTTCTTTCCGTGATAATCCCCAGTAGAGGGATTAGATAAGACCAGAAATTATGGAGTGTCCCGGATGACCTAGAGCAGCCTCTGCGCTCAAAAAGTTCATTCCCGAAATTTTTTACATTGGCACGATAGGTGCGTGCGTATTCTTTCGGAATCCTCATGTTTCGTTGGAACATCGAGTGTGATGGTGAAGAGCTATGAGATTCAGCTCAATGCCTGCTCTGGTAACGTATACAAGATACAAGATGTACATAAAGTTTTAACGGGAAAACATACATCAGCTTGCAGCATTTTCTTCTTTTTCTCTTCAAGCATTTCCTCAAGACAGCTACATAGCAGAAAAACCTCCAAAGGACATGCTCATACGAATGTACATGCTTGATTTTTATTACAGATTGTATCATTGCTAGTATTCGAATTTGAAAATGCATAATCGTAATAGATTGGACACGCTGCAACGACCAGTAAGTTTATGACCTTATTACCGCATTACAATTCACAAACGCTCAAACCAATCATTTATAGGATTTATTTATAAAGTATGTATTTATAAGACAATTAAAACCACCAGGGACCCATCACGATAGAGGTGAATTTCTTTCCAATATTTCTGCGAGAATGTTCAATGCCACAAATTTTCCACTCTGCAATCGCAATGAAGGAAATGAATGAATGTGTTGTTCTTTGGGCTCAGCATTTGAACAGCCTCCTGGAGAACTACTTGGAACCGCTAAAAAGGGAGACATTCCTGAGTGCAACTGAAATCACGGGGTTATTCGGGAATATCTTGGAGATCGTGATGTTCCAGAGACTTTTCGCTAGGGGCATGGAAGAGGCCATCCATGTTGATGGCGACATTTTCGCCTTCGACCAACCTCCCCAATTCAAGGTATCTTCATGTGCATACAATCATGACTTTAAATCGACATTCTGTTAGATTTTAAAGAACTTCTTTGATAGATGACAAGTTGTTCCGTTGAAGAAGTTTTAAAACTGCGAGCCTTGATTTTTTCATTTTTAACTAGCTTGAAAATATTTCGCTTATTTGCCGTGGTATTTTTCGAACTTAAATTATTCATTATTTATAATTTTGAAATTGTTTGTAGCTATTTGCAGATTACTTTTAGCCTGAGCAATATAATTTAGTCTGGTGCTGGTCACTTATATTTATTTATGAATTCTTCAAAGCCGTTTTGAGGATTTTCAGATTCTGACTTTCAGATTTTGGCGTCTTTGCTTTTTCTTTCCTAGAATGTTCTGTTTGCTCTGGGGAACGCTTTCCTCTTCCATTCTAAGAACTTCAAGCTTTACAGCTCCTTCTGTGCTAGTCATTCCAAGGCGCAGAAGATCCTTCATCCACGTGAGTTCCCCGATACTAAGTTGGATTTAATCGATTGATTGATTGATGACTCCTTCCTTCGGTCCAGGCATTTAATGATATTTAGCTGGAGGATTGAATTTCCGCGCCGATAACCCGTTCCATAGATCACTTCCATCATATTGATTCCGTCTCTTGGCGTTTCGCCAAGGTCGATTCGAGTTTTCTTCCTCAGTATCCGATGAAGCGGATTGTGAAACTGCTTTTCCCCCCAATTTTATTACAATTAGATCATTTGTTAATGCAAGGTGAAAGTTTATGTTTGAAATGAATACGAGTTATACGTTATAAAAACTGGATTTTATTTTACAATGTCTGACTTAATCTCAAAAATTTTAATTTATTTGCATTTTTTAGATGAGGGGAACCAGGCCCTGCAGCGGTTCCTGAGGTTGAGAAACCCTCGAGGTCAACATTCCATGAGTTTGGAGTCGTATTTGATCAAGCCAATTCAGCGAATCCTCCAATATCCCTTACTCCTCACTCAGCTGCAGCAACTAACTCCGGTCGGCAGCGAGGAGCATCAGCACCTCGGAGGTAGGTTTCCCGCTCATTTATGCATCTGCACCTTCTTTAAGCATTTTTCTATGCTGTTACATCATTTTCCCTTGTGATTGCCTTTCCAGAGGCCTTGCGAGAAATGGAGGGTGTGGCGGAGCACATCAACGAGATGCAAAGAATCCATGAGGAATACGGAGCGATCTTCGATCATCTATGCAGGCAGCATCTCAAGAACTACAAACAGGTCACTCGTCGTCCGAGCTCGTTTTCCTTCGTGAAAAGCAAATCAATACGAAAGGAATGCATAGATAATTTCATTCTCTTCTCTCCACAGGAAATGGACTTAAGTCCAGGGGAGCTCCTCTACTACGGTGGGGTGGAATGGCTCAATATTGGAGAATTTCTGGGACGTGGCAAGAAGGGACTGGAGTTCCATTCCATGTGCTTTGTCTTCTGCACTGCGGTCGTCTTCCTGTGCAAGGAACGCCTCCGCCAAAAAAAGAAACTCATGGTAAAAATAAATCTTGCTATCTTACTTACTGATGATCTATTCGACCGGTGTCAACAATCATTATGTTTCACAGAGCCTACTTAGCTCTGTTTCCTTCCCTGTCGCAGAAAATATATGTCGTCAGAGAATTTTCCTGCTAAATATGGAAATTAATCCCAGAAATGAATTAATTTCCCTTAGTAATCGTACTTCAGCGCGTTCACAAGTTGAGTGTCCTTAGCAGCTAACAGCAATTTCCTACTTTCTTACAACTTGAGTTAGCAGTGGAATGGAAGCCAATAGCAGTTGCCTTACGTTCCCGCTGAGAGGCAATGCCCATCCTTATTTTGGATTTCCGGTGCTTTTTCACTTTTCGTACTGCTTCCATCATTACTTCCGAGAAAGCATGTGAAGTGCGTACAATGCCGAGATCGAAGCGAGTTAATTATGAAGGGATCCCTTCATTCTTTGCTCTCTTCGTGAGAAAACTAAAAAAATTACTTACACTCATGTTGCGACAGGAAAAATGGACAACTGCACTCTATGTATTTAGGCATGTATTTTTATCTTGGTCTTTTTTTTATTGGGTTCATTTCCGCCCGCACCCAAGACAAGAAAGCAAAGTGTGACAACTGTTACGGCTAAATTAAGCAACAAATTCTCTGCATTCTTTCCTTTTTCAATATGGAAATGTGAATAACAGTTTAACCTACAATGATGGTCAAATTATTGCATCGATCTGAATTTTCAAACTTTGCTTTACTTTGGTAACTAATTGTTTACAAGTTTTCCATGATATATTGCACGTGCGATTATATTTTATTTTAAAGATATTTTATTGACTCTTATTGGTGTTACTAATTATGTGTTTTGTAAGGTCATCCCAAGGTGGAATAACTAAACCTCATGATTACTTTTTGAAGTGAAATGAAAATATGTCAGCAAAACATTTTCAAAGTTCGACAAAGTGATTTGGCCCACCCTGTTTTGATATAGGGTCCTCCAAGTCGGATGCCAGGAGGTGTGAACAGTGAGGTAGAGGTGATTCGGTACCAGGTGCTCATCCCGGTGAATCAGGTGCAGGTCAGGTGCCCGAACGTGAAGGAGGTCGAAGCTCGGTTCTACTGGGAACTTATCCACCTCAGAGGTGGAGGGAACTCCTCCCAGCCGAACAACGTTCAGAGGAGAAACGAGAAGGCCTATCACCTTTGCAACAGGTGAGATAGGAAGATCCCAAATCTTTCATTAGGGAATTGGTGGATTCCGACCAATTCTATTCTGATCATGTTTAGAATCCAAGAAGAAGAATTCTAATATATGAAGGCAGCTTCCATAGACATCGTTTGCCACCATTATTTGGCTCAAATATAACGAAAAAAGCATTTACTCGCAAAAACTACTGCCAGTTCCCTCTTTTTGGAGTACAGTTTATTCCATTGAATTTGAAACTAGATTTTGGTGCTGGATGTAACTTTGTGTACAACCCTCTTTCCACTTACTCTCCAGTACGAGCGAGTTTCGGAATGCCTTCATCAAGACAATCAGGCAGATCATCCGAGAGAGCGTGAGAAACATGAGCATCCCCTCCAACAAGGTCAGGAATCCCTCTCTTTCGAGATGATTCGGAGATTTAGACTTTTTATCCATGAGGGAGGGGGGGGGGGAGAAGTCCTTACGTGTCTATTGACATACAATTCAGTATGCAGCAGCACGTTTGGGAACATTATGGATGTTTCTTGAGAGTCATTCCATATCTAATCCATACATTAAAAAAAAAATTAACCTGACCCCTTGTGTTGCGTTGAGATTTGGTGGGCTTGTTGGGTCTCTTGAGAACTAATCCGCACCGAAGTTCATCTCCCTTTGTGAGGTGCTCGGTGAGATACAGTGATTCGAATAAAGCCAAAACTTACCGATTTCCGGACCAGGGGGTCATCACTCAAGTGCCTATTGCCTTTCTCCTAATGAACGTAGGGAGAGGAAATTGGCGTCATTTTAAAGCTCTTTTAATACCCATTCACATTATATGTTATGGGAAATTTGAATTAACACAAATATCAGTGAGCGAGACCCCTGTCCTTTGATCTTGAATATTTAGCCTTTTCTAATAGAAGGGCATTATAGGTATGTGTTAAAAAAAAATAAAAACAGTTGACAAAAGGTCAACCAAGTCAAATTTCTGAATCAACTCCCACGCAAGATACTGAGCGTGGCTAGCCATAAGCTACAGACGCCTATGCTTACCGATTATGAAAATAAGGCAAGTCGAGTCGAGCAAGCACTGAACGCCTAAAACAGTAACTAAACCAGAAGACAATAGTTTAAAATGAAGTGATAACAAAATTAGCCTTTGGATGCTGAAAAGTTCTGCAGGATTCTCATCAGCTGATTAGGGTAATCCTGCGCTGAAGGTTTTAGCAGGACCGTGCCCCCAGGAGTACAGTCCTGCTAAAACTTTCAGTGCAGATAGATCTTTTTCGGAATTTTCGAGCGAAGGACTTAGAAGTGGAAAGAGCATGGCTGAAAGACTTTCAGGTGGCAATAGTAATGTGTAGTAATATAGTAAAGTAATACAGAAGTGATTTCTTAAAAGTAAGATAAAGGTTTAGGTAAGCTCGCATGAATAACTGGATGGACAACACATGTTGCTCCCAATGAAGATGACTATTGCATAAACTAAAAATATCTTATTGGCAGCTGTCAGCACAACGATCTACCTAGGAACTCCAGAAAGTTACAAACAAAAATAACCGAACTAAGTGAAATGTCAGGCAGACCAGGGGTATCAGGTCAAAGAGAGTTAAAAAAAAAAAGAGAAGATATTGAAGCTCCGGTTGAGGTTATTGATACCGCTCGACCAGCTTCGTCAGGGGGTGCACAGGCGGACCTAGTGCATCCGCAGCTAACTAAACCTGTTCCTGCGTCAACCCCAGAGACCATGTAAGTATCAATAGAAGGAAGTAGGCTATTACTCGTTTAACAGGTTGACCGCCACTGGGCACACCGGTGCTCCCCGTGCGTCACTTTCTCCAAGGGATGTAAAAATGTATATTGGCCCAGGTCACTGTCACCAGGCCCAAGTCACCAGGCCAATATGACCGTGGCGGTCAACGTGTTAAATAACAATTTCAGCGTAAGTTTTCCTGTACCATGCCACTGACTGCTATTAATTGACTCAAACATTAAGTCGGTGTAGCGTAGCCTTCAATTTTGAATTTCTATCGTTGTTGTTTAAAAGCAATAATATTCCTTATTAAATGAGCTTTAAAAAGATTAAATCTTCATTTTCAATCCAAACAATGATGTGCTTTAAATCCCAGGAAACTTGGCGTTTGTGCAACTGTAACTGCTACTCTCCCTTTTCTGTGCGCGTGGCTTTTTCCTTTTTTCAATTCCACAAATGTGATTTAATACAGTCACTAATCCAGCAGTTATCAGCATCATTTAGAATAAGCAAATGCCAATCATAGCAGTAAAGTCATCAATCGGAGATGAAAAGGCTAACAAATGGCTACAATGCAATATGCACAGAAAGTTTTGAAGAAGCTCATCGCTTCCAGCGTAGACTTCGTACTCCAAGTGTATGTGTTATACATGTATTCATGCCAGGCGGAATTGATCCGGGGGAGCAAGGAGCACCGAGACGCTATGCTGAGCCGTACCCTGAGCACACGGGCATCTTCGACCTCAGGGGAACGGAGAGAGAAGAGTCACAGCAATGGGGAGAGACGGGATTCCCGCGGATCCCAGACTCGGTCTCAGACCCTGAGCACCCGAGGATCCAGGGAGTCACCCAACTTTCGAGCTCGAAGCATGACGGAGGGCACAGCAGGTAGAAAGCCCGGTAAGGAACACTGAGACACATAACATAGCAATTTCAATTGTGTAAAATCTATATAATAAAATCTACTGCGGTCCGTGGTGGTGGTAGTCGGTGGCATGCGCGCTCATACAAACGACACGCGTTCTCTTGGCGCGATCGCGTGTGCTCTCCTAGTCATAGGAATGGGTTGAACCAGCACGGCCAAAGACCACAATCGTTCGGAAACGTGCATGGCCGGTTACGATGTTCGCAGATCAGCATGAGACCGCTAATAAAAACCCACACACCACATTGTCCTACAAAGCGGATTTAAGGTAACGTCTTGATCTTTGGGCTCCACTTCGTTTTCGCTTGGTGTCAGTTCCCCGTCAACCCTGCCTTTCCAATGACGAATAACGAAGCGTAGGGGGAGACCTTCGAGGAATTAGGGGTGTTTTTGCCGCGTCCTGTCTTCTCACATGGTCAGCCAGTGGCGACCGCCACCCCCCGCCCCACATCTTGTGGCCATGTTCGCATTCATTGCCTTTAAATTATTCCGTGCTTTTGCACGGCCTATTGACTAGTTATACATTAAATATGTAATTATGGCGACTAAGTTATTTTAATTAAACGATGCATGCAGAGTGGGGCATGTTAAACACAGCACGCTTTCTTATAAACTGTAATATCTCATGTGCCAAGTAACACGGTACGGTTGGGCCAATGTTGGAACAACATTGATTTCCATCAAAGCTACATGTGGGGAAATACTAGTAGTTGGAAGCCGATGTTGAGCAACTGTTGGTATGTCTAGTATTCTGTAGGCTGCTCTGATTTCCATCAAAGTTTTCAGTATTCAACCCAAATTGTCTAAATTATAAATATTTTAGCTACTGGACGAGGTCAGGAGATCAATATATCACCTCAGGGCATACTGCCGGAGAGAATCGATTTGACAACTCAGAATCTGACGAGGCAAATGGGCGGGAAATTGATATTAATTTATTTAATGCACACACACATACGCACAATATGAGAACTCTTTTGGACAAAGGACCTGTTAGTTGAACAAACGTCAGAATCTGTATACAGAAGCAGAAGTATATACTCATCGCCAAAAAAAGGAAATGGAGAAGAGGGCGGCGCCATTGAAGACGCCAGTTTCCTTTCTCTGCACCTCAAGTCACTTCACCATAGGTTCGTTGTTGAGTGTCTAACGGCAAGGTAGTGCCAAGATGAGATGTCTGGAAGAAATTCCAACAAGTTGTAAGGATGTTTGATCCATGAAGGGTAATCAGGATGCCTACCATGCAGCAATTTGAAGCATGCATCAGCCTGATGCAAGAAGCTGATAAATGCGTCACAATTCCTTCGGAATTTAGCATTTAGTTTTCTTCGCATTGCCTCATCTCATGATCTCAAAACTTTTCTGCACATCTTTAGGAGTTTTCCTGCCACGTTTCATCAGTAAAAGCCTTCTAGGTAACCGTTTCGGGCGATTAGTATGACCCCATAGCCGTTATTGAAATTTAATTAATTGGCAAGTTTTCTCAATGAATATTCATCCCACACACTTGAAACTCTAATCGATTCCATAGTATGCTAGTACGAGCTTGTCTACTAAATTTCATCGAGATCGCTCAATTCCTTCTTGGTCGTGCTTTTTTTTGGCGATGAGTATTTGTAGATATTGTGTCCTTGCTGGTGACTTCTTTTCAACAGTAGTTCACTGCTGTTCGGAAAAAAAAGTCCTCCTGATCTAAAACACGTTTTCTGCAAGAAAGCTCCATTTATTCCTTGTTGCCCTGAATCTACGACAGCATAGCCGTAGGATATTGACAGTAGATAACCGCAACACTTGCTGCGGGTAAAACTTGACTTTGCTTGAACCAGAATCTTCACTCTGTGTGGCATTCTTTTGCTGTACATTCTACAAATGTCTATTTTCGAGAGCATTGCAAGTATCCTGGAAGCCTTAAACAAATTATCACCTGGGTGTTATGGGGTGTCCGACAGTAAAGCTGCCGTCAGAATATTCCAGTGCGTTGAAATCGTCTAACCGCTTGATATTCTCCAATCCTGTAAATTTTTTTTGCAAACAAGGTGGAACTGACGCTCAAATTTTTTCTGTTATTCTTTCTTAAAGGGAGCAAATCACAGAATATACTGCAGATTTTTTTAAATCATGACATCAACATATTGACTAAAAGCTGTCTTGAATAGCAGTCAAACTTAATCGGTTCTTCAAGGAGTCAAGAGATCGCAGTTTGCATTTCTACATCATACGTTTTTGTGCAAATGGCGACGCTTGACGAAGTTTTTGTGTCAGCAGGTAGTGTTTTCCTGAAATTTCAGACTTCAAGGAGCACAGTGATAAGAAAATCAAGGATGTAGGTATGCATTTTAAAAAGTTGAATTTGTTTGATGTCTGGCGTTTTCTGTCGTACACCCTGTATTTTATCCCTTGTAATTCCCTTCCACTTACGTTGTATTTGATTACAACCAGAAGAGTTTTCTGTCCAATCAATAATGCTAATGTCACCTACTGTATTGTATGGTACAAAACCGACTTAACTTGAAAAATCACGCTTACAGGTTTCCTACGGGTTAAAAAGGGATGATTTCATGGCCATTACTTATTTCTTCTACGATGTAGTTAGTTGCGCGATATAGAGTAATTTTACTGTCGTATTTAGAGAGCAATCTCTGTTTATTTTATTTTAAAGTGATATTAATTATTTGCTCGATCTCGTGATTATGCAATAAAATATCAGCAACCTGTAAAAAACAGAGTTGACCTTGGAGCCGACGTCGTCGCTGGACTACTCGGAGGGGGAAGGATCTGGGGAGAAGCCGGCATTAGGGAAGACTCCTAAGCATCTGAGTTTGAGCAGCACTTCGACTTTGAGTATATCATCCAGTGCGGGCCTGGGACAGGCCAAACTCATTCACAGCAGTGGGACTCCCGGAAACCAGAACAACGAGGGATCCTCTAAACCTATGGGTTTGTCCACATTAATTCCACTTAAAGAATTCTTTTTATGGTTCTGGAGACTTTCGGGTTTTTTTTATTATCTCATATCCCCATTTCTTCGCTTTAAAGCAAATAGGTTTCTTTTTTTGTATATCTTTTCATTGTCTTTTTTTGTATTGTCATGTGACAATTTTCATTTGTAGGTTCTCACATCGATACTATTTATAGATTTTTCCTACTTCAATCTTCATTTCATAAATTCAAGATCAACAGTCAGTCATCATCATTAAAGAACTCGAACCCTATGGAATATGAATATAGCCAGGAGATATGGGGCTAGCGAAAAAGAAAATTTAGTAAAGAAAAGAGTAGTAAAAGCAAAATCTTCCTTCCAATAAGGCTATTCGGCATCCAGTATCATCAGAGCGTGAAATAGTCGGATAATTCCTTAATAGATCCGTTGCTTCTTTTGGGCACTGACGCTAGATTTTAATGAAAAAATATATTTTCTGCAAAGCAAAGAGCCATAAGCCGTACGTAAGACTCACAGATGCATTAGCAGCCGAATCCAACTTTCAGCTGAGTAAACAGTTGAAATGATTCAAATGCAATATCAAGAAGCGAAGTTTTTAGGCATTTCTTTTACTTATGAGGCATCTTGCTTTGAAAACAGTCTCTGCCTTACAGGACGTTCGTATACGGCGGTCAGATTCTTCCAATTTTGTTTTCAGCACCACCAATTCAATAGGTATGCTTGGAAAAGGGGTGTCATAATATTCTGACCCATCTAAATTCGAACACTGACTACAGAGCAGTTGGAATTCAAAATTCATTGTTGAGGCAAAGGTTCAATTCAAGTTGATCGTGTTTTGAAGCCATAATATCCTTTTCCACGAAAAAACTGTTCGGTGGGGTAGTAGGGGAAAATCGTCCGGAGTCCTGAGCCCCTTTCGAGGCGGAGTTACGTATGGCACTCCTTCTCTCTCCTCCATTCTCCCTCCATCAAAGTCCTCGTCCTCTTCACACGCCTTCTGGATTTTTCATAATATACCTTTAAAAAAAAATACAGATATAAATGACAGGCTTTGACATCGTAGGAAGACGCAAAGAGCTAAAGCAGGTGGAAATTTTTCATATTTGAAACATTTTCATCCTTGAGCGACATTTGTACTTTAGGTCCCTAAATACAGCCTCTTCCAAAACTTGCGGCTTTTGTAGCAGAGCCTGTCGGAGATGGTTATTGACTTCCCTCACTGAAGCCACAGGCTCATCGGTTAAGATCATTTCAATGGTGTCAAGCATCTCCATGTCTATTATCTTCTTCCGCCCACTCTCACCCTTTCCCCCATTCCCCCACCCCTCTTACCAGTCATTTGGTCAGAAAATTCACCCCATCTCCTCCCCATTTGCTCAGATATCTCAAGGATATATGCGTATGATGTCAATGCCAATACCGTAATTATTCTGAAGGCGACAGATTGCCTCCTCTTCACTGATAGAACGATGGCTTCGTTATCCATTTCACTCCTACTGCTCCAGGTTAAAGTATTGTTGATGTAACAGGTAAGGAAAGAGACAGAGCTGAGGGAGTGCGACATCAGTGCCCAGTAGGCCAGGCGGCTCCAGATCTGGGTGGGCAACCGAGCTTTTCTATGCTGTCCTCCACCGCTGGTTTTTTTTTTGGAAAGGGATAATATTGGGTTGGAAAGAAAGTCTTGCAACACTCTGTGCAAATTTTTCAAAATTTTATAACTTTATTGAAATGCAATTTCCGTCTACAATGTAATGACCATTGTTGTCTATGACTTGTTCCCAACGCACGGGTAACTGCTCGATGCCCTTTGCCCAGAACTCTGGCGGTTGCGAAGCGAAGAAACGGCAGACATCATTTTCGAGCTGTGCTCGATCGTCGAAGGCCTTGTCCCGCAGGTGATTCTTGAGGGCCCGGAACAAGTGATAGTCGGAAGGGGCCAAGTCCGGAGAATACGCTGGATGGGGTAAAACTTCCCAGCCCGGTTCCGAAATTGTCTGGCGAATCATCTTCGCAACATGTGGACGAGCGCTGTCATGCAGAAGGAGAACTTTGTCGCGTTTGGGACGCTCTTTTTGAATGACGCCAGCCAACTTCTGAAGTCGAGCAGATTAGACGACGGCAGTCACGGTGGTACCGGTTGGCAGGAGCTCATAGTACAACATTCCTTCTGAATCCCATCAACAGCAGAGAAGAACNTGCAAAGCCCCGCCCATCATTCCTTTGAAAATTTTTATAAAGAGTTTTAGAAAGTGTTGCAAGACTTTCTTTCCAACCCAATAGATTCAAGATGATTTGCCACTGTTGTTTTTTGGGCCTCAAGTGGCTTCCTTTACCCAACTGGGATAAGGGATACTGCTACAAATCTTCATTTGGATACCCTTGTGACAACTTTGTGGGAAAATAATCATGCTGTCGGAATCCTTGATCAAACCTGTATCAGAAAGCAATTTTTGGCATAAACCCTTTTTTGGTCTGACTTTTTGTTGTAACGTCCGAACCGTAAGGACAGGATTTTTTTTTAACGAAATGAACCTGATGAACGATGCATCGATATGTTGTCGAGAGCAGCGTGCATTTGTTATTCTATTTTTTGTTATTATTTTCTTTTTTTTCACATGAAGTGGATATCTGATTTGTGCTTTAGGGAGAGGAAATCTAATGACAATATGCAATACGAGGCCTTATTGTGGTGCTATACCTTTAGACTTGGATCCAATAGATACCCTTAAAAAAAATGTTCTGACTTGGCAGCATCGAATATCAGATATTGATTATTGGAATTCTCAATACCAGAAGAGCATATCGGTTTGGCAAAGTCTTATATTGTTGCAACTCTAATGAGTACCGCTTCAGTTTGAATAAATACCCATCGGTGCGTAATGTCCCAAGATTATGATACCATGTCGTGTATCAGGGCATAATACACAAAAAACGTTTGATTCACAATGTACAGAACGTTGTGTATCACACCCTGACACGCGTCCGAAAGAGAATTCTCTTGTGAAACATGTTTGTACGCCCTGGACCAGCAATTCCCAAACTGTGGGTCGCATGAAATCTTCCGTAGATAATTATAAATAAACGCATGTTGGGAAAGAGTTTGCATCGAATCAATCGTTTCTACTAAGGCCAGCAAACACACGTTTTAAAGAGTGGAATCAAAGAAGCCCTTAAGATTATGCCAGTGAGTTTGGTATCAGTGTCTAAGAATGGGACGGAATATGGAAGTATGGCATCCCTCAAGGCTGATTTTTTTGCTCGAGCCAGCCCGTCAAAATGAAAATGTAGGGGGCGGGGTAAGGCTGGATGTTTATGATCAATTTACATATGAATATTGATTTGTGCCCAAGAGAAGAGCTTCGCAGGAGTAGCCTAAACGGGACAGCACGAGACTGACTGAAATCTGTACCCTCGCTCAAAATCTCCTTTCTCCCCTTGGCTTTGAATAGTGGTGGGTCATAAAATGTTTTGGATGTTTGCAAATGGGTCGCGATTTAAATAATTGTGGGAACCACTGCCATAGAATTTAGAGTGCTAATCCACTATGGGTATTCTTAACATATGCCATGCTCCGAGTGGAATCAATCGTGCTGCACACGTACATACTGACTGACGTTCATAATCCTCAAAATCATATTCCATTTTGTGAATACTAACTCTGATGGTGCCTGGAAGCTGTCCTTTTCTAATATTTAACCTCATGATCATTGCGACATTTGATATTTACAGGAAGAGGTGTGAATTTTCCTTGAATCAGAAAATGTATTTATTTTTCCTCTGCTGGAGTTCAAAGAACTCAGGAGTGTTATTCCTCCCATTTTCTCAGATAATGGTTATATGGCTTGTGAGTTTAACATACCAGAGTCACATGTCCTTCCTCCGTGCTTAACAAAGATGGCTGTAACTGGTTCCCTTTATCCCGCTCTCTGCAGAGAATGTTAATTTAATGTCCCCCCCCCCTCTCCCATTCTTCTCCATCAGAGTGCTATTTATGAGCCTGTATGAAACCAGCAAAAAATAAATAAATAAAAAGTCTCCGCTCGTTTCTGTGGGGAGACTCGCATTCTTCTGCTGAAATTTGAGCTCAAATTTTCATCTTTCAGGTTCCCCAGTGTGGAAGCCACGAGACCCGACCGTAGAAGCATTCCCTCTACCTCCAGGGAAGGACTCATGATCTCCCCTGTTTGATTTTATATATACTGGTACGTCTCGGAATGTATCCCGTCACGAGGACTCTTTACAATATCATTGCAGAGTATTATATATTTGGATTCTTGGAAGTTGTTGGGAAAAAGTGAGAAAGGGTGACGTCTCAGTATCAGGAGGTTTCGTTGAATTCTTTGATTCCCCCTTCTTTTGGCAGTTTTCAATGTGCCAATGCTCAAGTTCATGAATTCAATCTGTCGGGAGTTTCTTCCCCCTTTCTCACTATCCTTTTTTTCAATAGAAGCACTAGAGAGCTTGTTGAATGACATCGTCAGAAAGGTAATAAAGACCGAAGTCTTTCTTATACCGAGTGACTTTCTTACTAATGCTCCACCTGAATGCACTGTGTGATTTTTTACATATAAGGTCATTTGCGGTAAGTGTGATCACGGGTAAGTGTGATCAGTCCTAATTTTTGGTACTTACAATTGCAATTTGCCATCAACGAAGTATGCACTAAGAAGTACTCTGTCACTCTAATCCTGGTTTGTATATCGAGTCAAATTTCGCTGGTACAACTGAGAGATATTTCACTGAATATAAGAGTACCCTCTTTCAACTCTAGTACTTAATTCAGCACACCTCATTCAAATTTTCACAGATGATCAATACTGCAGAATAAAATTCCATTTTTCGTATCATGGCAAAGTTTCCAACTATTCTCTTTCGAATCCATTCATGCTAAGCTTGGGCATAGGAAGACTGATCACACTTACCCCGTAAAATTAGGCATGGGGGTAAGTGTGATCATTCGTAATATGATTATTTCTCTGTGTTCACGTATTCTTCACTCGTTGGTTTCACTCAGAGACTTAAAAACTCAACTACATTCCTGAAGCTGAAGCCATTCCTTCTTGCTTAAAATTCCTTATCTGATTGACGCATTGTGCATTGGCTCTAAAATTTCACGGAGTTGCCTCTGACCTATCCTCACTGGGTCTGTAAATTAGGCTGCATCTGAATTATTTGTGAGCGTCCATTGTAGCTTGAAGAATGATCTGGGAACTTGCAACACTTCCGTCAGTTTGACATACCTTTTCCAGTCAATGAACAGGTAGTTGGAGATTTTCATAATTCCGATTCATGACAATTTTTTCACTGGCTGCAAGATGGTAGGGTTAAATGTGATAAATGAAAGAAATCTAATGTCAGGAGAATATGCATACAATTCTGACAATACAAATAAATTCAAGTCATTGAGATATGTTTGTAAGCAAGCAAAAAATAACCATTTCAACTTCCCCTGACTCTTCAGAACATCTGAATAAATATCATGTTTGGTATTCTGACAAAGTAAATCCTATGGCCTTAATAAGTCCTCTTTGGAATTGCATTCATGCTTATTATGCTCATGTTAGGCATGGGCATAGTAAGCCTGATCACACCTCATGAAATCATGCATGTGGGTAAGGGCGATCATTGTCCAGCTTTTTGTCCAGTTGTCTCAAAGAAACAAGAACAATAAATATTGAGAAGTGAGGAGTTGAAGAGCTTATGGGGTGATGGGAAAGTTATTCCAAACGAAACCAGTCCCTATTCCATTCCGTTCAATTGTATTTTTCAATTTCCCATACTGTGCAATATGGTGAACTACTTGGGGTAAACGTGATCAACATTAAAAAGTACTCACAGCAAGGTACATGCGGTTTTGCGCCCAAATTCTGATATTTGCTCATTTCAGATATACCGCTTAGCCTCACTACTATTTTTTTGATGATCACACTTTCTTTTTCCAAGATCACGCTTACCCCTAAAACGGGTGTAATCACTTAAAAATTTGCTTAAGTTGAGTTAAAACGCTTACAATAATAAAATCGCTTCTTTACAGGTTTAAAATAGTCATGCTGACTGTTTTGGCTGAATTGCAATACCCTAGCATTATTGGCCTTTTGATCACACTTATCACGCAAGTGTGATCCAGCACAAATGCGGTGTACTCCTACAGTCATTAAAGTGAGTGGAGGAAAATACCATGATTTAAAGCCAACAGTATAACGTTGACGTGTTCAAAAGTACTTCACTGTATCTGCCATATGTGAGTTTTGCCATTCATTCAAAAATGAATCTTAAATTTTTTATCACACTTACCCTGAATGACCTTACAGTAGGTTTTTGTCTTGCGCCTCAACAGGGCTTGAACAAGAGGCACGGTTCGGTGACAGCATTTGCTTCGTGGTCTGGAGGCCAGACTTGACAACTCTAGCCGACGTAAGGCATACAATCAATGGCGTATTTTGGCTGAAGAGTCGGGGAGGGAAGGGGAGGGAGGTGGGCAGGGAGCATGATGGGGGCGCCAAACCCCACCCAAGCGATAGCAGGGGAGAAAATGATTGCCCCCAAGGAGACTCTACTGTAGGGCGGGCGGCCGCCCCCCCCCCCCCCCCCCCCCCCCCCCGACCCCCCCCCCCCCCCAACTGTGGGGCGGGCGGCCCCCCCCCCCCCCCCCCCGTAAAATACGTCACTACCCACAATGATTTGTAAATGAATACTTACCACATTTTACATTGTGTAATGTTCTTTCTATGGTTCATACAAGGTGAGGGTACATCTCCTTTGATAGAAATGCCACTGGGCCCATGGAACCCATTTTAAAGGTGGTACGAATTCAGTAATCATATGCATATACCCAGCAAGCAAGGCTATGTTGAACCAACGTTGTATCAACGTTCCGAACATTTATTCAATGTTGATTCAACGTTGATTCAATGTCATGCGTTTCAAATTGTTTGCTGGGTAGGCTCCTGGTCTTGCCTCTAGTGGGCTCAAACCGGAGGCATGCCTTAGTGGTAGAGCATCTGCCTGCTGCCCTGGAGACCGGATTTGACAAATATCGTCAATGCAAGGCATATACTAGGACACTGTAAGACGCCCATTCCATGGTATCCTCTTTCATTACATTCATTCATAACGTGCTTCCCCTTGTTTAGTAGCTACCCAGCGAACAAACGAACATTCAATCAGCGTTGTATGAACGTTAATTTTGAACCTTCCCACCGTTGTGGTGGCGTTGCATCAAACATTAAGTCAATATTTAAATGGCCAACATTGCAATGTTAGCCAAATTTTGGTCAAATATTGGAATGCTCACTCCCACTCTGCCCCAGTAGCACCCCAATATTGGGTCAATATGTACCGCCAAGATCCGTCAAGATGTATACATCTTGGCGGATCTTTACATTGGCACCCATCTTGGACCATTATTGGCATTACTACACGGAAAAACATTGGGCCAATATTGGCGTTAATATTTTCCCGAATGTTTTTTTTCCAGTGGAGGCATTCTATTGGAGACGGCATTTCCATATGCAGTACTAGTACGACCTGTACCAGTGTAACCCCTTGCCTATGCTCAAGTCTCTCCCGTGCACAAGCAGGAAACATAGAACAGTACAGAGGTTGACTGCCCCTGAACGTACTAATTGTAGTACATATCAGAAGGTCAACTCCTTATTGCTCTACGAAGTACTTGTGAATTCAGTCCCTCATTTCCTCATTACGTCCTCAGGAGGAGGAAACGGAAAATTATCCCCATAAATACTTTCCACGTTTAATACTCCTTACGGATGAAGAAAGACCGCTTTTTTCTTTTTTTTCTAAAGAATAGGAGCTAATGGGGGGACTGGCCCCTCTCCCTGATGGTGGGTTGTACACAAGTTACATCCAGCACCAAAATCTAGTTTCAAATTCAATGGAATAAACTGTACTCCAAAAAGAGGGAACTGGCAGTAGTTTTTGCGAGTAAATGCTTTTTTCGTTATATTTGAGCCAAATAATGGTGGCAAACGATGTCTATGNCCGGTGAAACCCTCCTGCGAGCGGGCTGGCAGGTGCAAGACCCCCTCGAAGCTGATTTAGACAATGGGAATGGTCTCCATTGTCCCGGTCGGAGACTGAGGTTTCTCCCGTCTGTTTTACAGATTACTCATTAGTTAGGACAGTTACAATAGCAGCCTAGAAAAGGATGAGACCTATTCGTTTAACTTTTAAAGAATTAAAACACGTTGGGGCTATTTTATACCCACTTTTAAAGATGATTAAATCCTATCCATTTAATAATAGCTTTATATAAGTTTTTTTTTAAATAAAGTTAGGAACTAAAGGTATGGTGGGCCCCGCTATCATGTGGTGGACCGACACATGACTCTTGCCCACCATGGTGAGATCCTCCCAACATGAGGGCTGGCAGAGAGCAAGACCCTCATGAAGCTAATGACTTAGCCCTGAGAA
>CAJPEV010000985.1:1955-83117 GCA_905338385.1 Darwinula stevensoni
TGGGGAGAGGAGAGGAATGCATATACACTTGTGAAAGTTCCTTGCCGCTAATTTATTCGGTCATGCTCCATGAAAGTGCATCCAATCCGTTTTGCATGCAAGAGCACCTGGAGCACACACGGCGTAATTTCCTCTAATGGCAATCATCTGCTGCTGTTTCCTAGTGCAGTTTTCTGTTCTTCACCCAAGTGTAACACTTTTTCAAGGTCGTTTTTCTCTCCTTTTCGTCTCATGACAGAAAATGTTTATCTTTTGGGTTGGCTTATTTCGATGCAAAACCGCCTCTGACTATGTGAAGTTTTTAATTGCCTCCCAGTAATTATCCTCTTCCTCTTTCGTTTTTTTTCGATTTGATGGAAAAATTGAAATCCCACATGAGACTTCTTGGCCCAGTTTTCCTCACTTTTTATTCCACGTCGATCGAAATCCAGCCGCATTAGTGTTCATAGTAATCTCGATAATGCAGAGACAAAAGCTGAGACGAATTTCGGAACCGAATGGGGAAGATTACTTTTCATTGTCATGAGAAAGCTTATCGTAAAAAATTAGTTGAGCCCTTTTAGTGAGATGTATAATTAGGAAAATCGAGCCATATTTCCAGCCTGCAGATCCGTTCGTTCTATGGAATCTCGGGATGAAAACGGGGTGTGAAGTTTTGTGTTGCATATATAGGCATGGCGAGAACGATCGGTCTTACCATGCTCGTGCAGAGGTCGGGGCAGACGTAATAGGCGTTGCAGCAGCAGGGGTGAGGGATCCTCCTTCCTACGGATGAGGCTGGGCAGGAGGATGGGTCTCCGTCGCAGTTTGAGGGAGCTGTTGTTTCAATGGGGCCCTCCGTCGTGGTTGGGTCTTTCGTCGGGGTCGAGTTGGGGTTCGTGGTCATTGACTCGGTCGGGTGCTCCGTTGTTGTCTCTGTGGGGTGCTCAGTGGTCGTCCCTGTGGGGTGCTCAGTGGTCGTCCCTGTGGGGTGCTCAGTGGTCGTCCCTGTGGGGTGCTCAGTGGTCGTCTCTGTGGGGTGCACAGTGGTCGTTTCCATAGGTTGCTCGGTCGTCGTTGTCGCCGTCGTGGTCATGGTTGTCGTTGTCGTTGCACTCGTCGTTGTCGCTGCCGTCGTCGTTGTCGTTGCCGCCGTCCCCGTCGTTGTCGTAGTAGTAGTAGAAGTAACTTGAGAACAAAAAATATGAATTCTTGGTAAATAAAAGGTAGTACCTCGTTCTAAAAACGAGCAATTAAAAAAGAGCGAGAACAAGCGACTAAGCACAAAAAAGCACTAGTACGATACTTGAACAATGCAACTGAAAGTAAAAAGACCATCATCGTCGAGGCAGGGAATGAGCGAGCAAGAAAGAAACCTGATGGAGGCGTGGTGGTGCCTCTGGGAAGGCGCGGAGGGCATTCCACATGGAGAGGATTCTTGCAACGTCTCTCTCCGATGTGGAAGTTGGTGTCCCCGTAGCACGAGAGCAGTTCCGGGTAGCCGTCCTCGCAGTGGTAGTAGAAGTAGCAGTACTTCGGGTGCGGGTGGTACGAGTCCGTATCATCTGGACACTGGAACGGACCCGACGGGGTCGTCGTCTCGTGTCGACCTAGACGCATTCGATCGTTTGCATCTACTTTCCGATCTGGTGCAATATTGGTCGTTGACGATGGTGGGGGTTCCCCGATTAATCCGAACCGAATCTCTTTCGTGACGCCAAGTTAACAGTTTCTTATAGCAGGACGATGGATTCTTGAAGACATAAAAGGAGACATTCGCATCATCAACATTTATCTCGTAATTTAACTTTTTAGTTAATATTTCCATTCATTCCTTCAAAGGCTGGGTTAATATCACTTGTTGCGGTGAGGATTGTTCTAGGAGGAAACTCAGCACGTCCGAAAGGGTTAATTTCAAAGCCGAGACGTTTACGTTTTAAAATATTTAAGCACAATTATCATTACAGTCCGTTAAAGCTTGTATTTTCTTTATCCTATTTGTTTTTGCCGTTCACTAGAATCTGTCTGCTTTCATTCCGTTAATCTTTCCAAAAATTGTTTTCAATAAGAGAAAGTTAATTTTACCGTAACGAGAGGGAAGGCAGCCGGATGGACCCTGGAGAGGGGAACATCGCTTGAGCAGCTGATGGAATTGGAGTCCTGGGTCGCATCGTCGAATGTGGGGTCTCCCGTCACGGCATTCCCAGTACAGGTCGCAGGATTCTCCTGCCCTCCACATCTCTCCGTCTCGGCATGCGAATCCGAGGATTCCTAGGGAATACGACTTCCCGTGTGTTAAGAAAAATGTGATTGCAAATTTTTTTGGTCTCGAGGAGGCTGACCTGGTAGAAGGAGAGCGAATCCAAGCCAAACTTGCATTGTGACACACAAAGCAGTCACTCATGAATCGTCATCTTTTTTGCGTCTGTTTCCAGTTTTCTTTATCTCCCACGGAGGAAGTTGCACTCATCGACACCAGAGTGCAAACACCGGAGTGCTCTTAAGGGAACATTTACTCACAATTCATCGGCTTTGGCGGTATCGACTCGTCGTTTCTTATTCTCTGAAGAAAACCACTCAACCCATCAAATCCCCCACTTCCACGAGAGCGAAGAAAACGAAATCTGGTTTCTTCCGAAATTTCGGAGAGTCAAACGAACACAACGGCCCCCGCGGATGGACCGCGATGTCACGAGAAACGCCTGTCCTCCACGCGGCGTGGGCGAGAGACCAAATGCACGGCGGCACTCGGCCGGGGTGAAGACGGCGGTGATGATGGATTTCGACTGCTGGACGATTGCAGGCACGGTGCGGTGCACGTTTTTTCGGAGTGCTCCATGGCCAAAAGTTCAGAGGAGTTAGCTCTGGTGACAGTGGCTTGGCGTGGGTGGAATGAGCCCTGGTGCAAGGAATGAAATGGGGCGCCCTGTCCGATTTCTATCATCGAGAGAGTTCACATTGTTAAAAATTGTAATTTAATTTAACAACCGTTCTCGGAGTCAAGTGTACCACGGTTGGTGGCACTCCGGATCGAAGACAGATCCGGGAATTTCTCTATAAACCTGAAACTTTCACAGAATAGGCATTGCGATGGGGGAAATCAAACGATGGTCTTCGTTTAAAAAAATCGACTTGAAACTTCTAGAGATATGGTTATCGATCTCAGGGGTAAAAAAGGTAGAAAGTTTTACAAAACACCGTAGACTTTGTCATGACTTTTACAGCCAGCGCGACGACAGAGATCGCCTTCGTTGCAGGACCTCCTCCTCCTGCTCGGCATTTCCGATCGTTTAGAGCAGTGCTTCCCAAACAGTGTGCCGCCAGTAAGGCTTAGGTGTGCCGTGAGATTTGAGTTGACAAAAAAAAACTAAAACTAAAAAAGCGTAAAAACAAGAGGAACGTCATCTCTCAGTGGAAAACGAGCTGAGTTGCACTTCCACGCCTCGTATCAAACTGCTGTTGTTCGGCGAAACAAGCACAAGTTTCCCATCGAAAGTAAGTAAATGGCTGGGTGTGCCGTGGAAAGTTCAAGTGTCCATATGAGTGCCGCAAAAAAAAAATATTGGGAACCACTGGTTTAGAGAACGCACAATCAACGAAGTACGGAGCGGATCGCTCTCAACTTCGGTGACCGTGAGGGAGGAAATGTTTTGGCAGGCAGCTGAAACATTCCTGGAACCGTGCTGATGAGAACGGAGATGCTCGAGAAGGCAGAAGAGTCCAATAGCTGTCGATATGTATTAATAATATGGGTCGACTTTCGTCGGGCAGAAACGTAGGAACGACTGCTCAAAACCGAGTCAACTGTACACCAACGGCTGCCCTGGATCAAGCTCTTCAAGACTATTTGTGTTTCTACACTTGTTCCGGGATTTCCCGATCTGGCGAGGAGCGAGATCGCCAGATCTAAAAAGAAACGGATACTCGCCAAGCGAAGTGGCTTCTTCCACGCTTTTGCCAAGCGAAGGCAAATAGCGAGACCGTCGAGTCGTTCTTGCGTCATCGTAATTTTCTCAAATGACTCTTGATGATATTTTGGATTTAGAAAAGGAGCGCTCCGCGGTTGCCACTGTCGCTGGTATCGAAATAAACAGTAAGCATACGATACGGAAGTGTGAAAGACTTGAAGAAAGAGCATGGTTTTCAATCATTAGCGGTTCGGATACTTCCTTCGCTATGGATTTCATTGAAACATCTGATTCTGGGCGAGCTCCGAGCGACTGTAGTTGGCCTGGGAGCGAGGGTGACAGGTCAGGGTCATATCGGTTCACCGGGTTTTCTCCAGCAGCCGTCAACTCGTCGTCGATAGCTGAAGTCGTGAAGCCCTGCAATGCACGATAAGACTCGGTGATGGGCGACCCGCGGCGCTTTTGCCATCTGAATTTTTCTTTTATTTGTGATCTGTCATCCGGAGTAGAGCGCACAAGAAATAATACATGGAAGTTACATTTCCGAAACAGCTGCAAATATCCCCTCACTCTCTTCTTGGTTAGTGTATCATTGCGCTCTGAGCGAGCGGCTTGCTTGGTGTATTGCTCAGTAAAAAGCGGAGAAAAAAATCGAAATGAGTTATTTGCATATCATTAGCATCTACTGTTTTAGTACCTGGTTTACTAAGCCAGGCTTTGAATTATTTTGGTACTCATTAGGCATAAATCTTGTAATTCAGGATTAAATAATAATAATAATAATACATGCGGCCCGCAGTCAAATAGGTTCCTCATCACTAGGGAGCGGATTTTTATGCGCTATTAAGTCCTTAAATATGCACATACATATGGGCTTAAAAATACCAAATATGAATGAATATGGGAAAATATGCAAAAACATGTTTTTCTTTTATGCACGAATTTTTCGGAAGAAGGAACTTGAATGTACATTACATGCCTCTACTGCGTATAGCTGGTCTATTCTTGTCACAGCCGGCGGCGAGGGCAGGAATTCGCCAATGGAGGGCTAAGGGAAACGAACTTAGAATTTCCTAAACTTCTCCAGAGGGATGGTGGTAGCGGATAAAGCAGGGTTTTGGGGGCTTCGCCATTCCAACCAGCGCATAACCACGGGTAGATTTTCATAGATTCCTCATGAAGATACATTTTCCTGGAAAACTCTCATTTGTTATCATAAAAATGGGCGAAATATGCATAATCGTGAACATATGTACGGAAATTGAGGCTTTTCTTGTGCTTCCTTCCTTCGTGCTTTTCTTTATAAAGGATTCCTCCCCTGCCAAGGTTAACCCCTTTTACCCTCGATACCAGCTTCCATTGCCGCTGACACTGTCTGACCTTGCTTCTTCTTTTCCTTTTGTGTAGCCGTGATTATCTTCACTTCATTCGATCGGTGATCGAACGGGTGCACACGAATGTGCCAGTCGTTTTCGTGCTGGGGTTCAAAATTGAGATTCTAATTTCACGTTTAATCATGGACGAGTTTGAAGAAGATTGTTATTAAAGAGAAATAAGTAGGTAAGTTGCTCAGAGACTTGCAATTTCTTGCACCAGTACCAGTCGACAAATTTCATTCCGTCCCATTCCGAGGGGGTCAAGTGGAACGATTTCCATTCAACTGTCTGCAGGCGGGTGAGTGACTCGTCGATGTTGGGCTCTTTCCCCAAAAGTATGTCGACATTCCCTGTGGTCGTGCGTTGCAGACACGGTGGAGAAGGGAACGACTCCATGAATTGAATTATTGTTAAAATGTTAGCGGGTCAATTCTTCGGAATGTGCGTAAATAAGACGAATGGAAAATCTGCAGCGTCTGACGAAAAGGTTTTATTCTGCAATATGTTAGGGAACAACTAAGGACACACTGTCCCGTGTGGACAGAGTTCCGGGTCAGGCCAATCGCATGCTCTGGCAGTTGCATTGAACCACTGGTCATCTGGACAGGACTGAAAATAGACGAATAAGCATTTTGCACTTGATCTTGTCCCAGAAAAAGGGGGAAATTCCATAATACAGAGAGAGTTCATTATTCCATAAATAATGAACTCTCTGCACAGGGCCGACATCAAGATGTAGAGCAAAACTGAGTGCATCACAGGGTTTTTTTATTTCTCATTCAGATTTAACCGATGGTTAAAGTAGGTCAAAACTTACTTTAACCATAGCTAGACTTTCTATTCCCAAAGAAGGCTGAAATATCCATGCCAGTGTCACTGATTGGGAAGTCTATGAAGACTATCTATTGAATCCTTTGATGATTCGAGACCGCTCAGATAAAGACCACCCAAACAAAATAGAAATGCAGTGGACTGAAGATCCCCTCTATCTTCCCCGATCGCTCTTTCGAAACTCCTCCATGAGTCGTCATGTACAGTATTATATCTCAAATCAAGGCGAACTCAGAGAATTTCCAACCGTAAGGAATTTGTCGTGACCGGCACGCGGAATTTCGAGCAAATACTTGTGCTTCAAGTTCCAACTTCCTTTAATTCTCTCTTTCATTGAATCAGAAAAGTTTGCGGAAAACGAAAATTGGAAAAAATATGCCCTGAAGGGTTTCAAATAAAAATTAACATTTTTTACTGAAATCATTACTAGGAGAACTACGTGCATACCAAGTTTCAGCCTCGTACCTTCGCTCTTTTTGTTAGTGGAAAAGTATCTCTGGAAAAACTGACAGTCAAAAGCGGTGCCCTGGGGTATGTACCATAAAACTTGAGAATTTTCTGAACTCATCATTACCTCGGATATTGGTGTGCCAAGTTTCAAATTTTTATTTCTGTACGATTCAGTGAACAGAAAAAAAAATTACTTGAAAATGTGACCCCCAAAAGAATGCCCCCAGGACATGCATCTGAAACTTGACATTTTTCCGGGACTGAGTGTCTCAGTAGGCACGGGTGACCCCAGGGTATGTACCTCCAAAGTCGGATTTTTTCTCAACTCTGCATCCCAATAGGTACTTGGTACCAAGTTTCAGATTTCTAACTTCTCTAGAACATGGTTAGAATTAGCGTCAGTCAGTCACGATCGTCTATGTATATTGGATACTAGCGAGTTTGTTAGTCACCTAGTGCGCCAGCTGCTTCGTTCCTATTTCTGCCCGATTCGCTAGGATATTAAAAATTCTTTGAAAACATAACGTCCCCAAGAAATATCCCCCCCAAAAAATNTCAGTCAGTCACGATCGTCTATATATATTAGACTAGCGGACGCGCCTTTGGCGCTCTGCGATCTAAGGCATCCGTTTTCGATGCTCACCCCTAGAAATGCGGTCAGACTCCTTTGCTCATGGGTTCAACTCTCGCACCTTTAAAGTAAAGCCTATTGAATCGGAACGGCTACGGCGATTTTTTTTCGACCCGTTTCACTGGAGAAAATGTAAGTTAAGTGGTGGCTTACTAATGCATATAGAGCATTCGTTTTCGAAGGCTCCCCTATTGACGCATTCAAACCCCTTGGTTGATGGGTTTGGCAATTCACGCGCCTTCGACGCTCGATCTTTAAAATAAATTTGTTTTAGAAAATGTTCTTAGAGACGTCATATGACTTCCAGAATGAGGATTACCAAGTGAAAATTCAGTGCGTCGTTTAGTGTTTCTATATTGAATTTACTTCCTGCCTGGGGTCGTCACACTCTTCCTTGCATCTAAATCACAAAACCATATATAGCTATGTTCGGGGACAAAAACTCTAAATAAGTGCCTACTTCCAACTCTTCCTAAGGTTACATGTAGTTGTCCGTGAGAAAATACGTCATTCATGAATGCAGCTTATGGCTGCGTTCCCGTTCCGTTGAAGTGTGAACATAGAAATGATGGAAAATCTTCCTTGCCGTTTCCCTGTTACAAAAATATATGAAACCAATTCGCATCCACAAGCCAGGGCCGTTTCTAGGCGCGTTGGCGCCCCTCCCTCCCCCTTTACCCCGCTTGCGCCCCGGGCGATCGCCCGCCCCTAGAAACGGCCCTGCCATAAACATACTGATACGCATCTACCTAGACTATGACATAGTAAGGCGTAGGACAAAGGCCTCGCGCCGCATGCTTAGGCAACAGATTGAGATAGGCCGAAAGGTTCCTCGATGTCAATGAGTCAAGATCGATGTAGGTCTGAGCATCCATCCAAGGGTTGGATATAAGCTTGTTGAATCATTCCCTTCAGGGCAAGTACCTCCAATGTCGAACTGTATTTGTAGTATATGCAAGCCAACAGCTATTTATTTACCATCCCGTTTCCTTTGAGGAGGAGTGTGTATGAGAGTAGTATTGGCCCAAGCGTCCATCCATGGGGTAGGCCTAGGCCTACGAAATTAGTCCCCCTTAATATTTGTCCCCAGGGCGTGTACACCCCACCCCCCCTCCCTTCCGAAGTCTAAATTCCTCTGGGGTGAACAACGTAGCAATAACACACACTCCCTTCAATGACTGAGGAAAGAACATGTTCATGAGAATGGTGTAGGCCTACACCTCCATCTGGGGTGGCTAGGCAGCAGACACATAAGCTCATTACTTCTGAGTTTCAAGGCGATAATTCCACTTCTATTATAGGGAACTTTATCGTTAATTATATATTCTGGCGAAGGGACTCTATGGGAGTCCCTTTTTCAAACTCTTCTAAAGGTTCCATACAGTTGTCTAATAAAAAACGCGTCGTTCCTTAAATGCAGCCCGTAGCTATACCTTCCTATTTCGTTGATGTGTGCATAGCATTGGAATAAGCGTCCATAAAGTGGATTGAACATAACCATCTTATATCGAAATGTGAATGGAACATCTTCCGTTGCCCTGCCAAAAAAAGAAATGAAACCCAAGGTACGCGTCAACTCGTGTCCTTCTCTTCACCAATGACCCAACGGCATAGGTCGAAGGCCTAGCGCGTCAGGCTAAGGCAGAAGGATTCTCGGTCAGATGGGCCGAGAAGTTCCTCGATGCGAATGGGTTGGGCAAGATTGGTGTAGACTTCTGTGTCTGTCCAAGGATTACCTATAGGCCTGCTAACTCAATCCCCTCAGGGCACGTACACGTACCTTCTATGTCGAACTTCGTCTGAAGTGTGGCATAACAACAGCTATTTCGTTTCCCCGCCTCTTCCCCGATAGAAAAAGTATGAGAGTATTAGCCTAAGCATCTATCCATGGGTTGGACCTAGGCCTGGGAAATCAGTCCCCCCCCCCTCCTCAGAAACGTGCCCCCAGGGTATGGACCCCCAAAGTTGGGCATTCGAAGTTTGACATTCTCTGGAGTCCACAACCTAACAGCTATTCACGTTCCTTCCGTTTTGTTGAAGGAAAGGTATTTCTGTGAATGGCTTAGGCCTAAGCGTCCGTCTGAGGGTTAGACCTAGGCTAACAAAATGAGACCCCCCTGGAATGAGCCCCCAGGGCACTTACCCCCAAAGTTGGAACTTTTCTGGAGTCAGCAATCTAATAGCTATTTGTGTACCAAGTTTCATCCTCTCATCATGTCTAGAACATGGTTAGAATTAGCGTCAGTCAGTCAGTCCGTCAGTCACGATCGTCAATATATATTAATTCTCTTTCAGATATAAAATTTCATAACTTAGTTTAACCATTAATATGGCCTGAAGTAGTTCATGGTTTATTGCCGATTTATTTATTTATTGTTTATTGCAGCAGGAAAAGGGGAACAATCTTCCGAAGAATGTCACCATTTAACAGAAATTAAAGGCTCTACCTTGTCCGTCGACGAGGAATCGAAGATTAGAGTCTCAATTCTCTAAAGCTTTCCTTTCTCAATTCTCTTTTCTTCTATTACTGAGATTGTAATATCCAGGAAAATGGCTCAAAATTGAGATTCTAATTTCATGTTTAATCATGGATGAATTTGAAGAAGATTGAAGAGAAACCAAAAGGTAAGTTGCTCAGAGACTTGTGATTTCTTGTCCACAAGAAATCACAAGTCCACAAATTTCATTTCGTCCCATTCCCAGGGGCCAAGTGGAACTATTTCCGTTCTTAGATGTGGATTTATGAGCTGAAAACAGTTAAGCTTTCCACTTTCTGCCCGTCTCCCTTAAATTCGAGGGTACGAGTAGTCCTTGCAGATGACCCCGTGGCATCGGCTGAGAAACCCTCCTAGAATATAATTGTCCCCCTCCCCCGATTGGAGACGCCACCGAATGAAGAATGCAATCCGCTCCTTTAGCGAAATCTCGGAAGGGCCACTTCTTCCATTCCATGGCGTCGTCAGGGCTTTAGTCGCTATTATAATTCTCACCCGGGGATCGTTAAAAGGGCAGTTGTAGTAGTAGTTGCAGCAACAGGGATGAGGAAGGAGCGTGTTGTCGGGGACACCCAAGCAGGGCCATGCGTCGCAATCCGGATTCTCCGTCGTCGCATTCGGGTCCTGCGTCGTCGTCGCATTCGGGTCCTGCGTCGTCGTCGCATTCGGGTCCTGCGTCGTCGTCGCATTCGGGTCCTTCGTCGTTGACGCGTTAGGATCCTGCGTTGTTGTTGTTGCCGTGGTCGAAGAACTCGTTACTATGAACACCAACCTCATCAATTGATTATCGGTAAAGGAAAAATAAAATTTTGCTCTTAATGGAAATCGATACTAAAGAAGAAAGGAAAACGAATCGACAAGATTCTTAGAAATTAGTACTATACAAAGTTTTTGGAACCTAGAGAACTTATTTTCATAAGATCTGAATGAGTAATCCGAGAGGTGAATGCCCAGTTGTGCCTTAAACATATTTAATTCCTCCGTCGTTTAATTAGTAGTTCGTTGTCTTCCCCTAATCAGGTTAGCTAAACCATGATGATCCGTGTGACGCATCAACATTGAGATATGTAGATATAAACATCGATACATCGATCAAGAAACGTTGAATGAATGTAGAATTGGAAGAAGTTATATTAGGTCGGTATGTAGAAAATTTTAAAATAGGTTATTTCTCTAAACGTAGATTTATCAACTTCTTGCCATACTTGCGAAACCTGTTTATGTACGATAGAAAGTGACTATCTCGGCCGTTCGACATACAATTAAAACCCTAACTCTTCTGCTGTACCTGTACAGTCTAAGGATCTGGAACTCTCGTGATGAACCTTTCCTTTGTGGTTAAAAATATTTTAACTTTTCTTCCAGAAAATATAGATAGAAAATAATTGAGTTCGTGTGTGATATTGTGCGAAATTGTAAAAAAAATTCACTTTGAACGGATATGAACATTTTTTAAATTGTGGTTTCCCCTCTTACATGATACGGGAATCCAGCGCAGGACAATTGGAAATATCTAGAATATTGCAGGTTTCTTTGACCTGGTGACCATTTGTTAGTGTTGCGTTTTTTTTTAAATACTGAAGTCTCCACTTTCATTTTCTGTGGAAGTTTCCCCAGAAACTGAATTCCTATCGTTCAGGGAAGTGGCCTCCTGAAGCGAGAACTTTCGGGAAGCAGTGCGTGTCACATTTATTAAAATCCGGATTAAGGGAAAAGTAAGGTATTGATCTTGAAACCCAGTAAGTAAGTAGCGGGACATGTACTTCTGCAAGGTGTATGTAATTAACACCCCTGCGGTTCCCTCGCTTCAAGTAGCGGGACCTTTCCCTGTTCTTGCAGAACTGGGAATTTTCCTACAAGTTATTCATTGCAATCCATGGCAATGCATTACTTTGACGATTCCTTCAGCTTTTCGATTTCGGCAGTCTGTGGCCACATTTATTAACAAAAAGAAATGTGTTTAAATGCGACATGTGCTCAACCCCTCATGGATACAGCATGGTTGATTTTGTCCAGATTCGTGAAAGAGGGATGGTCAAATTCTATGGAATATTGCCTAATCGTGTCCCATAATGAAACCAGTGCTGATCGATAGAGCACCTCAAGTAATCCATACGTGTCAATGGTTACACCGTGATCCGCTAGAGGGCGAAAAAATCAGGCAATATAGTTTGGCCGATTTCTACATATAAGGTATCAATACCTACTAAATCGGACCCGGGGAATCGGAGTGTCGCATATTGCTATATAACATACCATTCTCATCACTACCTATAACTCAACCACTGACCATTAAAAAGCTGGCTGTGATACAGATAGATGAACTTCAACCTCAGCCAGGGAGGACTTTGGGGGCCTCCCCACTAGGGGGCTTGTGATGAGTGGGTCTCCCCCGCCTGATGCACCTTCAACGTCCTCCTAACTCAGATTCCAGAAAATTCCCTCTGATGACCCAGTGCTGATTAAGTCGCTGCACCAAAACCCCTTTAAATACCATGTCTACGTACTAGTAGACATGGCGAAGAGCGGTGCCAAGCCATTGCTGAATATTGTTGTCAGTGCAAAAATGGCCTCAGAACTGTTGGGTGCTATGCGCATGTTATGGCAGTTTTGTGGTGCCTCGGATATGGCAAATACCCGGGATTCTATGTACACACCACATCACTGGATGATGTTAAATTTTTTTATAGCTTAGTTATTGACTTTCTCTTCTATGCACAGCTGGCTGTGATATCTTTCCGAAAATGTGGTTAGTTATACGGTTCTACGGGACCGATTTAGTAGGTTTAGACACCCTATAAGTCGAAATCGACCAACTTACGAGGTATATCGCCCGAATTTTTCGGCCCCCAAATGGATCGGGGTAACTTCGTATCGTGGTGTAGCAATTAACACTTTTTCACTACTTGAGATGCTCAATCGAATGGCACCGGTTTCATCGTGGGAAGCGATTAGGCGGAATTTTTTTAATTTGGTAATTCGTAGGAAATTTTTTTTAATTGCCTTTTTTTTGCCTCTAGCGACAAAACATTACGCCCTTTTTAAAATGTTGCCAGCAAAGGAATTGTTGTACTCAAAGAGACCAATCAGGTTATATATTGTATATTTCGCTGGGGAATCCTTTTGACACGATTTCCTTAACTCTTCAGTACCGTGGCATATAAATCCATTTACAATAGCCTGATTCCGGAGGAGATTGTGATTTAAATGTCTAGAAAGGATCTTTTTACTTAAACGGCCATAGCTTCTGTAGTTATTATTGGATTTGGATCTGGAATTTGAGTTTGAAGTTCCACCTTTCAGATGACACCATCAGATTTCAAATATTTAAAAAAATTCTCAACAGGAGACGTTCAGCAAGTTATCACTGCACTGATCGTACACTGTACGTCGGACGACCGCATATGACGCAGCAGCCGGTCGCATGTCGCACGAATATGAGCGGTTAATATTTGAGCATTATCCACCGCCTGGACGCACTTGAAGGACTTACGTTCCAATACGAAAGAGCCTAACTCTAATTGCAGAAATGAAGGAAATACTGGCAATGAGAATGTTTCATGAGGATCCATGTGCTCTTCCGAGTACAAGATAAGTCTTTACGCGACCAGCGAATCCTAGTGAAGAAACATCGTTGAAACATGATTGAAAACATAATTGAAATTGAACAGAATATTCTAATCGAAAAATGCTGATGAATCTGACTTCCAATGCCATTCTTTGTAAATATGTGTTTAGAAATTGACTACAAAGAACTATGCTCGCAGAAAGGTACCTCGCGAGCATAGGTTCTGGAAAATTTGGCAGAAATCTAAACCATTCTGTCTACAAATGAGGTTTCTTTATGGCATGGGGGACGAAAGGGGAATCGTCAGCAAAGCTCACGTAAAGCCTCAATGGAATTGTTAGCCAGAGAATGCCACGGCAGAAATAGTTCCAGTGTCCTTGGCCTACCCTATACAACTGAAATGAGGACTTGAATGAAAGACACACACACAGAGAGGGAGAGAGAGATGGAGTGGGAAAAGAACCTGTGGGAGGTGTGGTGGTAGCTCTGGGAAGGCGAGGAGGGCATTTCACGAGGAGAGGGTCCTTGCACCTTTTCTCGATGGTGTCGAAGTTGGTGTCCCCGTAGCACGAGAGCAGTTCCGGGTAGCCGTCCTCGCAGTGGTAGTAGAGGTAGCAGTACTTCGGGTGCTCGTAGTACGCTTCGTCATCGTCTGGACACTGGAACGGACCTGACGGGGTCGTCGATGTCGTCTCCTGCCGCCCTAGACACATCCAATCGTCCAATTCCACCTTCTATCCAATGCTCTTTGTTGGTGATGATGTACAATTGGCGCAAACAAATTTCCTTACATTAAAGATTCTGTAGCGGGCTCTTGGAAAATTCTTAGAAAGATGATTGTATTCTAATTTTCAAATCAATTCGTTTATATTAACATTTTGCCTTTAGCCGAAGGAATTATTATTATTATTTGGCATTTAATCATGTGATGTGGCGCATATGATGTGGTGTTCGAAACTACAGAACTCCGAACGTCTCCATTTGAGACTAAACCCTGATGTAAGAACTTTTTGAGGTTTTCAGCTGACCCATTTGAGTTGAAGGAAACTATGCTAGGAATCAGAATTTTCTCTCTCTAGTAACACAAGATACTCCAGCAACATTTAGGAAATGTTGATGAACAATGTAGCTTCTATGTATAAATGTATAAACATCAACGTTGCTTGAATGTTGCAAAGAAACATTGCATTAATGTTGCAAATCGTTACTTATTCATTACACATATGTTGCAGAAACGTTTCATGACTTGTGTTGCTGCAAAACGTTGCCTCACTGGCACCTAATTTGGACCTATATTGGCATTGCTACCCAGAAGCATAGGCTTCATTGGCTCTGAACTGGACCGATATTCTGCCAATATTGAATTATTTCATTCACAATTTCGTATCATATGCTTGACCTCCTTGCCCAGACGTTCCCATCAACAGGACGATTCTTGTACTAGTACGTGTAACCCCTGCCCATGCATAAAACAGTATCTGTATCATGCATAGGCAGGAGACATAATACACTTTGGTGGGTATTCTTCCCCTACTAAATGTAGCACATTTCAAGGAAAAATCCACCTGCAATGTTCTATGGAGTGTCCGCGAATGCAGCCCATTATTTCCTCATCCTGTTCTCACGATGAGGAAATAATGGGTTCACTTCAAATGCTTTTTTTTTCACTCTCCTGTTNTGACAGCATCTGGTGTTGACCTTCCGGGCATGTTTGTCAGCAAATCGAGATCCCTCCTTCTTGGACAAATCTCGGTAGCATCCAGTGCATCTTTTCCTCGAGACAGCCTTGGGACCAGCAAGTTCTTCCAGAGTGTGTCGGGTCGGGTCATTGACAAGAGCCGTCTGGGTGAGCAAGTGGAAGAATAAACGAATGTACCATTTGCTCGTCTTCCTGACGTAGGAAATGGCATGGCGGGAATATATGTTACAACCCAATACTAAATGTAGCACATTTCAAGGAAAAATCCACCTGCAATGTTCTATGGAGTGTCCGCGAATGCAGCCCTTCATTTCCTCATCCTGTTCTCACGATGAGGAAATAATGGGTTCACTTCAAATGCTTTTTTTTTCACTCTCCTGTTAGATGCAATTGCTGAGATCTTGGAAAGGGTTCTTTTTGGGAACTTGAGTTTGTTTTTGGCCTGGGCTCCATGAATCTGTGTCGAATATGAAGATAACAAATGATGAAGTTTCCGTATTCGTTGATTCCTATAAGGAGACTAGGCGAGACGTATGGCAAGGCACTAAACATTCCTGTGAGGGACGATTCCAGGGAAAGGGAGAAAGGCTCGTTTGTGTACTGTAAGGAAAGCGAGACTTTCTCCATCTCGTGGCATGGAGGACAACTTTGCAATTCCCTAAAAACTTCTAAAACTTCTAAGAATGTTGTCACTACGTTGTCAATGTCAAGAGTGTCACCGTTCTTTCAATATTGATAGCTAATGTTGCAATAACATTTATAGAAATGTCTTAGCAACATTCCAAATGCTCAAAAGTGAAAAATTTTGAAGCACTGTTGTTCATCAACTTGCAACATAGAGCAACATTGGCAACATTTCGGAAACGTTTCATCAACATACTGTGTTACTTGGGCTCGTAGCACCAGGCCCATTTTAGTATTAGACATGATATCCCTCTTTCGAAAACAATAATACTGTACATTACTGTAGACGGTGGAAGTCTTTCCTCCGTACTCAAGAGGTTCCTAATTTTAACTTCAAAGGTAATCTCATTGCTATCATCATTCCGTCTATTAAGTTGGATAATTCTTCACTCGTAATGATACTGCTCCGCTTACCGAAACCGCCGTGGGAAGGAAGACAGCCGGATAGGTCCTGGAGAGGGGAACATCGCTTGAGCAGCTGATGGAATTGGAGTCCTGAGTCGCATTGTCGAATGTGGGGTCTCCCGTCCCGGCATTCCCAGAACAAGTCGCAGGAGTCACCTACCATCCACATGTCGCCGTCTCGGCATGCGAGTCCATGAATCACTGCGCAACGGCGACTTTCATTACAGCAGCGAAAATGATGAATTGACGTTAGTATCGGTTGAATGAGCATACCTGGAAAGAGGAGGATGAGTCCGACCCAGACTTGCATGGTTAGAGGGGAAGCGAAGAAGCACTTGTGAATCCTCATCTTTTTGCGGCCTCAGCTTTAAGTCTGCTTTATCTGTTCGTGGAAGAAAGGCACTTTCATTTTCCGCCATTAAGAGGTCGCGTTCTTAGGGAATATTTGCGAACCATTTTTTTTTCTGGCGGATGTGGCGGTATCGATTCATCTTTATTTACCTCATACATTTCCTGTAGATATGGAGCAAAAAAAAATTGGTTGAAAGGGCAGTCGGCTTCGAAATGAGCTTTTTTTATGGATTAGACCTCTCCACCTTGCATGGTGATCATGCCAAGTCATCAAATTCCATTTTTGTTATCTTTTAGGTGGAGTTCTATATTTCCTATCTCCCTCTACTCGCACACCGACGTTTGGAAGGAATACTTCATTTCTTTCCCTTTTCCATGCGAGAACGTCAATGAGGGAAACCCTTGCACATTAATAACGACAGTTCCATGGTTTTAAAAGGGTTCAAGATTATAACCACCGAGGCTAATTAGCGTCAAGCATGGAGCTTAGCGTTAAGCAGAGGTCCGAGACCGGAAAGTAAAACAGTATAGCCAAGAAGTATTCTGGTACATTTTGAAGATTAGTCAATTATATTCAGTTCATCTGGCCACCGAAGTCGCGGAAAAACGTTCAAGAGAAAACGTTCAATCTGTGCTCAGAGGGATTTGGAAAGTTCAATATTCATGAGCGTTCAATTAAAGTGCTTTGTGTTACTTGGACAGGGCGGCGAAAAACTCATCGGGCATTTACTCAAACAAACAAGGTTCCGACAACAGAGACAGACAACAACATCTAAGTCTGATGTCTGCTAGGCCTAACCTACGGAGTGTCTTCAGGCCTAGGCCTAACTCTTTCGTTCAAATGAATCTCAACCCTCGACTTACGGGGCCAATTAGGCTTAATGGGGTCAATCTCGGAGTTTTTGAGGCCTCTCTCTCTCTCTGGGGATGAGTAAAGTTTGACATTAGGCCTACACCGTTTCCTGATTGAATTGGTAGTAGGAAACGAAGAAAGCAATACTTCCAGAGGTTCCGCTTCAAGTGATCCGCAAAACCGTCCATGTGGAAGATGTCACTAACTGGATTCGATGGGAGCGCTTCTATATGGGATGCCATTATAATCCGGAAACAGTGCGTCTGACGTTCACGAACCGTTTCGGAGAAGGTGGGTGTATCGTTAGACCGATTATGGGCCCGTACCATGAGCCATTTCAGTGAGAATGAGTTATGTTAGGCCTATCTGGAACTTTTCGGACCATCTCGGCGAGGTCTGTGGACAGACTGCCTCCGAAATTCAAATGCATGTTGGACGGCATCATCAGCAGGGATGTTCATGCGTGGTGTGTCCATATCCCACCACATCGATCGGTCACCGCTAACCACTCCTTACTACTGCTTCTATTCAGTCTTCATCCCATGAACTCAGAGCAAAATTGTATCATGCTTTCATGATCTGCATTAAGTGGATATGTTTGTCTACCAATTGTATATTGTTGTACTCATGCTTTTCCCCAAATGTTTAGCCCAGGTCAAGCAAGTGTATTTCCTTGGTTGACGCGAGATGCGCCTCTTGCGCCACGTAATCCATCAATAGGCTTTGGTAGCGCCTATTACATTTCTTCAATCCCTTCCCGCAGCAAAAATCAACCTCCTCGTATTCCTCTCTGAGAGCATCAATAATAACGAAATTTGGCGTACTTCTTCCTCTCTCACCACAGAATCGCTCCAGCTAAGTTGAAGTTCCATCTCCCTGGGGTTATGGAGAACACTGAATCTCGTTTTTGGAGGGTTTGAATTTCATTCCGTTTTTTTTTTCTCCTTCCCCCCCCCCCCCCCCCCCCCCCCCCCCCCCCCNTTTTTTTTTTCTCCTCCCCCCCCCCCCCCCCCCCCCCCCCCCCCCCCCCTTTTCGGTAAACACTCAGCCACTCCTGGGGGGTTTACGGAGGTAAGAGACCAACCATAAGAAAGATATTGACTATGAAGATGACGAAAAGTGGCTTTTCTGTTGTTTGCGATGCATCATTTCGCATTAAAAAAATGAAATTAACTGTCTTTCCATTAGGCTTAAAGTGCTTGCTCCGGTGCCGTCCCCCAGTGTTGCCGGATACCGAGCCGAAATTATGCCAGATTCAAGACTGTTTCAACCTTCGTATCAGCGTCTGGATCTTCTGTTATTTTATTAATGAGACATTTTTGTTTTGAGTTCATGAGTTGAGCTGAGAATGAAGCAGTGGTTAGCAGTTATTGATCGATGTGGTGGGATAAGCAGGTATCTTATCTGGACATCCCTGAATTAACCGGAAGGTACGCGGTACCATGGATTGCATGCTTCTTGAAGGCATTCTCTTCTCAGGCCTATTCGAGATGGCTCCAGGAATTCCAGATAGGCCTAACGTTACACGTCCTCAACCAGATGTCTCGAAGACCATGATTCACCCTTGGAGTGCTAATTGGTGGTAAGTCGAGAATAATGTTTCTTTTGAAAAGAAAAAGGTAGGCGTTGGCGTGACCTGAAGGCAGTCTGTTGGTTAGGCCTAGACCTAACGTTAGTGAGTCCCTTAGGGAGGTTGAAGAAAGGGATAATTCGTTTTCACATTACTATCCCAATACGATTGGTCACTGTTTCAATGCCCATAACTGATGTTCGGAAACTTGGATGATTCCACCCTCGTAGCTGTATTCGGGAATGTCCTCCACTTTATATTGGAAGGAGTTGTTTAGGAATCATTCACCAAGAAACAGTGCACATCGCCTAAGGAGGTAGAGCCTGCTGAGCCCGACTAGCCCCAGCATGACCCAAGACTGCATTGCCAATCAAGGGAAATGAGTTGCATTATCTTTTATCTAGTGCCGAATTCCCGAGGTAGAGTCTCTCTCGCAGGCTTCGTCTAATCGGCCCTACTGAGCGCATTGGTTTCTGCAAACTAGTACGCTGTTCGCCTGAGGTCCATCCAGGGCTCTCATCTGCCTGATCTCTGACAATGGGAAGCCCGCTTAACTGAGTAGACATTACTACGGCTTGGGTACTGCCCCTTGTTCCCCCTGACAGCCTTAGCGCGTAATTGATCTCCACTGTACGAGGTGTGACTATAAAGTAGTGAGACTGCTTTTATAAGAAACATACCTGTACTAGTACATCTTAATGAGCTTTGTCCCCTTCAAAATAGTCACCTTGGGGAAGCTTTACACTTGGACCAACGATGCTGTCTCTGTTTAAAACATTTGTGGAACTCTTCTTTCGGAATCACCTTCAGAGTCTTTCTTTCTTTAGAATGTCCTCAATGCTGACAGATCTTTGTCCTTTCGAAACGCCTTTCAGTTTTGGAAAGAGCAGAAGTCATTCGGAGCCAGGTCCGGAAATAAGGTGGAAGATCAAGCTGGATTATGTCTTTTTGTGCCAAAAACTGTTTTACTGAAAGCGCACTGCGAGCTGGCGCATTATCACGGTAAAGGCCCAAAGCCTCCCGCGAGGGAGAGTCTTCATTTTGCTTCATATAGTTCTCCCCTTTCGCTGACAAAATTCTGATCACCGCATTAAATGATTCGGGTACCTTTGGTGGTCAACCAATTCATGGTAGATAGATGACGCCTCCGGTGACCTTGTGAACCTCACGAACTTCGAAACCGAACCTTGAAAACTAATTAGAGTTATTTCTTCCAGCGCTGGCGCCCGTGTGGCCCTTCACCCGCCTCTTTACTCTTTCGAAGTGTGATCTCACGACCATTTCTTTCATACATCGGATTCTTTTTTCCTTTTCTTTTTCTGGGACATGGGCCACTTCCTAGACTTGGCTTAGCTTATCATCGAAGGCAAATATACGAGGGCTGTTGATACAGTTCTAAGACAAGGACAATGCGTCGTGCGATAGCAGTCATGCTGCATACTGTAGAATGACGGACGGCATACGGTCGTTACATTGGCAAACTGACTAGTAATTAATACCGTGCAAGAGTTGCACCAAACTCAAGCTTGCCATTACACCTTTTTGCTCTTCGCTGCAATGAGTGTTTCCTAATGGGATGAAACAACGTCGCGTGATTCACTATTGCCCAAGGCCTAGATTGACTTCGATCAGTTCTCTAGCCGAAATGGCTCTTACGTTTGGAGATGATTGCCCATCGAAGGTCACAGTGTCAGGAGGCATAGGCGCTTTCGGGAAGGACGCGGGTCGGTCGCAGATGACGTTCAAGCCAACTGGTTGCTTCATGAATACTCTGATGCAAGAGAGTTTTTCCCTTCCCGCGCTTGAACTCGGATTGGCGGCTCGACAAGTTTGATGACTCCTTTCTTCGTGTTGTTCGACGATTCAAAGTGCATTGAAAATCAGTGGCAAGCGACAATCGATCGATTTCATTCACCATCGTTAAGGTTGAAGATCAAAAGATCGCAGTAGGGCTCCCCATCTGGACACTCTTGTCCGAATATGTTGCAGCTTTCTGATGTTTCGTTGAACGATGTGCCGTCTGGACAGCGCTAAAAGGAGAATCGAAGACGGTTTTTGCAATCTCGAAAAGTGCGAAAACCCTTGTATAGAATGCCATGAAGAGGCATGATATGACTATGGTTCACATTTCCGGGAACCATTACCATAGAAAAAGTTGAGAATTTCATTTCCGATCTCCGTTGAAAAGATCATACTACTATTTGAGTAACAGCAGTTATAATTTCTTTCTCTTTCATAATAGTTATATGATATTGTTCAACTTCACGGAAAACACCACCTCCCTTTTCTATCCATATATTTAGAACAATTTTTCTTGACAATCCATTTTATTTGATGGAAAGTCAAGAGTTTCTGAGTTCACAGAGTTGAAACTGTGCGGGTGATTCGTAGTCATTCAGTCGTAGCTCGCTTCGTAGCCTAGGCAACGATGCAATGGTAGGACTGCTGTTTCGACCTAATTGATAATTAATTAATCGATTAACGCTTTCACAACGGTAAAACAAAAATCAATCAAAATTTAAAAGATTGTTTTCGACCTCCGAAGACCACTTGAATGTTTCTAATCCAAATTCATTATATGCATCTTAAAAAGAGCCAGCGAAACTCATTATTTTCCCTACCCTCGCTTTTCATTTGCTCCCATCCCCAAACTTACTGATTTCTTGATTATTTTTTTTTTTTTTTTTATTCTGCGTCTCAGGGTCTCATGAGGACAGAAGCTAGGACCATGCGCAACACCAGTTGCTGTTTCTTAAAGTGGGAGCTTCGAGATTACAGGATGAGGCCTCAGAACGTGCCTCACTTCCCTATCTCTACGGCCAAAGTGAATAAATATATTTTGGAAGAAGGAAAATCGGGATAAGTAATCCTGCTCTCATTTTCCTCCTCTCATTCTTAACAGGATGTCAAAGTGTGAACGGGATCGCGTCTTTGCACTGCGTTGTCAGGGCTTAAGTCGCTGTAATAGTTCTCACCAGGGGATCCGGAAAGGGGCAGTTGTAATAGTAGTTGCAGCAACAGGGATGAGGAGTGATGCCTTCGGGTGCACCCGAACAGGGCCATGCGTCACAATCCGGATCTGTCGTTGTCGTCGTCGTAGAAACAATAACTATGAAATCCCAAAACACCATCGGATTACCAGAAAACGAAAAGTAAAACTTCGTTCTGGGTTGAAACAACTATTTCACAGGAATGCATGGCGGCGATGTGCCAAGAAATGAGTTACATTCCGGTTACGCTGTATTGAGTGGGCAAGAAAACTAGAGCACAGGAAACAGATGAAATTATCATATCAATGCATTAATTTTCAATCTGTTTTTCATACTTTTTCGAGCGAGGAGAAAATTTATTGGTGATAGAACTTCAAGTTCCGATGAAGTGTAGTTCGAAATTGAATGAGTCAAAACGTATTCTGATTCGAAGCCTCGATGCTTTAAGCCTTAGAATCAGATTGGTGCAGCAATTTCAATTTTGCAACTGAAATTTCTACACCAATAAATTTTTGAATGGCATTGATGGAATTTGGTCCACTAATTCCCAGCAGTGTGCCACGGAATTGGTTACGGTTTCAAGAGCGTGGGATGAATCTTCAGAGAGAAAACTGGCCAATCAAATCGTAATAGGAAGTCCTACTTATCACCCCAAAGAAATACCCAGAATAAGTTCATGACATAAATTTAGAAAAGGGACTCATTTTCGTGTTTAGAAGAATCGAACTAAGGTTGAAGATATATTAATACAAGGAAAAACACTCGAGGAAAGAGGAAAGTGGATTTCGCTGATAACGCCAGTTTTTCTCCTTTTTTTCCACTCCACCCACTTTTCTATTGCGTCCTTGTTGAATGGTTTACTCTGAAGCCATGCAGAGAAACGTCTCCCAAGAGGTTAAGCGGATTAGCAAGCTCACTTAGCTAGCCGCAGTAAATTAACCTCTTCGTACTTGCTACGTCTACACACATGTACCGAAGCGTCAACTTGTGCCTTATTACCGCTTTACCGTTCCACCGAAGGGGGAAGAAGAAAAGGAAACTGGTAGCGGTATGGTTTGCATTTAACTCCATAGCGGTGAAAAAGTCCTTTTTTCAAAGTAGCACCAACCCTCAAGGTATGAGACTTCCAATTGCATTAGTCAGAAGGGCTTTTTTAAGCCGATCACGGGTACGATATCTTTAAGGATTAAAAGCGACTTTTTAGATAAAATTCTTTAAGGACCTTTGTTTAGGAGTAAGTCTCTTAACACAGCTCCTTAAAGTCTCCCTTTTAGCTCCTACTCTCCTACTTGAAATTCAAGTTGGAGAGATGAAATATTGTTCAGAATATGGATTTCATCTCTCCTATTCTTTCTGTTGTTGCTTCGATGCTGTCAGAGTTCCATCGGTTAATTCCGACAACTGCCCCTGATATCTAAAACACGTAAGTTTAGCAGTACTCTGCTAAATTTCGTTTACCGAAGCAGTCGTAGGGAACGCATTGCGATGGACCTTGGAGATGGGAACACCGCTTGAGCCGCTGATGGAATTGGAGTCCTGGGTCACATCGTCGAATGTGGGGTCTCCCGTCCTCCGTAAGGGTCATGTGCAGCGTCATAAGGAGATCGGAGGTGTGGAGAGGTAGAACCGTACACTTAGGTTCCTAAGGACGCGCTTATGCTGAAGGTATTTTTGTTCGTATCAGTATTCTTTTGTCCCACATCCAGGGAATTAGCTGACCTGGAAGGAGCAGGACGAGTCCAACCCAGACTTGCATTGTGAGGTGAGAAGAGAAGAAGCACTGGCGAATCCTTATCGCTTTTCATCTTGAGTTTTCTGTTTTTCTTTATCTGTTCAAACGCGGATGACGTTATCTACCTATTTATGTTGAAATGTCGCGTTCTTGAGAATCTTATGACGAAATTCTTCCTGCTTTGGAAGTTACAATATGCGAGAAATTTCTCGATAGATATACCGTGACTCGATACCGCGGTATGTCGGTGATGCCGTCTAGAACCGGTGGGGGGGGGGGGGAGCGGGGGGGGGGTTGCAGTAACGAACCCACAAAAAGAGCGAGTCTTTCTGTTGTGATGGTGACGAATGAGTCGTACATCAGTTTTATGACATTCGATTGAAAGCGATGGGATTCGCTCGTTTCAACTCAATGGATGGATTCGGAAGGCATGCCCAGGAATAATACAGGTTTAAGTTTCTGGGAGGGATCAAATATTGAGGAAAAAGGAAAAGAAATCATCTTATCGTTGTGCATGGCCGCACGTTTCATATTTCATTTTGAGTGCTAAGGCTTACAGAGCAAAGGGCACAGTCAAGGCGCAAGTGTACCCAAAAATAACGGATTTGCATTATTGAGTCCAGATTAAACACACTCTGGTGACTTCCAGGAAGGCTTCGGTCCTCCCCGGGCGGTGGGCGTCACCGTGGATCCAGATGGGGAATATATTGAATAGTTGACAAAGTATTTTATTTTGAGATACTTATCTTGGTATGGCGCCGTGGCGGTAATATGATTAGAGGCGGTTGCTTGCGGTTTCCATAGCGTGGTGACGGTGCGAACATGGGCGGTATTCCACAGTTTTCATACCGTGGCGATAATACCGAAAAAAATGCAGAAAGTTTCAGTATGATTATCAGGAGCAGGGCCTGATTAACCCATGGTCTAATAAGGCTATAGCCTTAGGCCTTCCATTCTAAATATTTTTTTGTAATATTTAATTCATACTTATTCCCTTCCCTCCCATAAGCCTTAGGTTCCTCATAACCTTGATACGGCCCTGATCGGGAGAATCGAATACCGCGGTATGATAAGAATACCGGTATACCGCAACGCCCTAATATTGCCAAAAAAATTTGGCGCTCCGTTTCGGTCTTAAACGGGGGAAATTCTAGTTTTCTTATCGGTGATCATCTTGTCCACGAAAGTGGAAACAACCCTGCTCCAAGATTCATGCATGAATGACTATTATCAATATTAGATATCTGAGATATATCCTATGCTTCCCACGAGGGAGATTCTTCATTGTGCTTCATACAGGTCTCCCTTTTAGCAAAAAAAAAGCATACTGATCACCACGTTCATTGATTTGGGTACCTTTCGGAGTCAACCAATTCATAATAGATGAATGGCTTGCTAGTAACTTGTGTACGAAACTCCCACACTCTTTCAGAAAAGTACCAGTTAAGCAATGCCTTCATAACGCACTGGCGACCTCGTCGACCTCATGAACTTCCTGTTTCCAGCGCAGGCACCCGTGTGGCCCTCCACCCTCCTCTCGCTTTCCCCAATCCCATCGAAGCTGGGCTGGACCTCCGGCCGATCACAAGGACTTCCTTCGCTCTCGCTTCTGTCTCTAACGCTTTTCTCCTCTTCTTTTTCAGAGACTTGGGCTAGTTCCTAGACTTTGCTTAGCATAAAATAGAGGGCAAATCCAGGAGAGCTCTTCATTTAATTCAAAGTCTTGGGCCATAGCTTGCCAATGCGTGGTGCCGAAGCAGTAATTCTGCAAAGAATGACGAATGACATATGATCGTTACATTAGTGTCTGCATTCTGATTAGTAAATATTACTTTGCAGTGTTGCATCAGACTCTAGCTTGTGAGTGCGTGTCTTTGTTCTTCATAGTGATGGATGTTTCCTTAGAGATCAAACCACGTCATGCGATTCACTATTGCTTGCAGCACAGGATGCCTTCGACCGACTCAAGCCGAAATGGCTCTCGCGTTCCAAGATGAATTTCCCGTGCTGAATTCGAATTGGCGAACGACTCGATAAATGTGATGTCTCACTTTTTCGTGATTTTAGACGATTTAAAGTGTATCGAAAATCAATTTAAAGCGACAATTTCATTCATTATCGACAGGGCTGACGATCGAACGATGGCAGTATGGCGCCCCATCTAGACACGATTTCCCGCGGATGTTGCAGAATCCTGCTGTTTCGTTGAACGACGTGCCGTCTGGACAGGGCTGGAAGGAGAATTGAAGACGTTTTTGCAATCTTGACAAGGATGAAAGCCCTTGTATAGAATGCCAGGAAGTGACATGATACAGGGGCGGATACAGAAATTTTTCATCGGGGGATGCGGTTCCCAAGTTCCTACCTACCACCCTCCCCACCCCCGCCTACTACCATTCCAAGTCCTTTCCCCCTTCTTGTTATTTTTCGTCTGGGGTGAGAACTTGAGAATCTATTTCACCAGCACCAATAAAATTTAATGCAGATTCTATTTTGAATAAATAAATCAAATGCTAACCTGGACATTGGGGGGGCGTTCGCCCCCCCTGTATCCGCCACTGACATGATATGACTTTAGGTCACATTTCCGGTGACCATTGTTATCTGACATTGACCATAGAAAAAATTGATAATTTCATTTCCATTTATCCCCGTAAAGATCATACTTCTATTTGAGTAACTGTAGTTATAATTTCTTTTCTCTCTTAGCAGCCAGAATATACTGTTCAACTTCAAGGAAGGCACATCCTCCCTTTCCTATCCATATAATTATAAAAATTTTTTTGACAATCCATTTTACTTGATGGAAAGCCAAGAGTTTCTGAGTTCACAGAGTTGAAACTGCGCGGGTTTCAAAACTTGGAGTTTCAATAGAATCTAGTTCGAAATTGAACGATTCAAACGTTTCCATTCTGATTCGAAGCCTGGATGCTTTGAGCCTTAGAATGAGATTGGTGAGGCAATTTCAATGTTGCCATTGCAATAGTAAGATGAATCTTCAGAGGAAAAACTGGCCAATCACAATTGTAATAGGAAGTCCTATCAAACACCTCAAAGAAATACCTAGAATAAGCGTATGATATATATTTAGAGCAGGGGCTCATTTAGTTGTTTAGAAGAATCCTGTTAAGGTACAAGGTTGAAGATATACAAGAAAAAAAACACTTGAGGAATGGGGAAAGTGTATGATTTCGCTGATAACGCCAGTTGGCCCCCTTTTTCCCTCGACCCACTTTCCTATTGCGTCCTTGAATGGTTCGCTCTAAAGCGATGCAGAGAAACGTCTTCTAAAAGCAAAATCCCCAAATCGTTCGAGTGCACGATCGGCGTCAGTCCGTCGGAGGAGCATGAAACGGGCCGATGTGTACTACGCGTCCAAACCAAATGACGTCGAGGAAAGAATCGAACGGGTTAGCGATAGAGCTTTGGAGATGTCGTCTTTAAATGGCTTTGCAGCTTAACGGGGAATAATGGCGCAATGGCAAGGTGGCTTCGGGGAGCAAACCGGTGGCGGTAAGGGTTTGCATCTAACTCCTTAGTGTTAAATGCAAACCCTTACCAGTCTCAGTTTTCTAAAGAAGCATTAAACCCGAAGATATGAGACTTCTAATCGTATTATTCGAAAAACAGACAACTTCGGGAATAGTTTAGCCCGTACTCAAGAAGTTCCTGATTTTAGCTGAAATATATATTTTAAGAGGTTCCTCGACATAATCCTTATTACGATTCAGAATTTGTATTTCATCTGTCCTTTTCTTTTAGTTGTTGTTTCGATAATGTCAGGGTTCCGTCGGTTAATTCTGGCAATTTTCCACTATTTAGTATTTAATAAGTATCTTTAGCAGTACTCTGTTAAATTTCGTTCACCAAGGCATTCATAGGGAACGCATTGAGATGGAGCCTGGAGATGGGAACATCGCTTGAGCAGCTGATGGAATTGGAGTCCTGGGTCGTATCGTCGAATGTGGGGTCTCCCGTCCCAGCATTCCCAGTACGCGTCGCAGTAGTCCTCTATCTTCGACTTCTCTCCATCTCGGCATGTAAATCCGAGGATCCCTGCACAAACATGACATTCAATAGCCCATTGCTATCGACATACGATATAGTCTAGTATCTGTATTTTGGATGTGAATTGTGCACGTAGTATTGATGTTTGCTCCTAGATGGTACTAGTAGTAGATGGCTCCGTGGCCTTCTGATATGCATAAAAAAAATTCTCCGCCCGGGTTTGGAGAGCAGATATATCGCTAATAATTAAAAATCAATTTCATCCATGTTTACTGCTTTTGCGAATAATCCAGATGTTTGCCTTGATTCCTCACGAACTTTGAGAATCAAACCTTGAAAAATAGTCAGAGCTATTTTCTGTTTCCAGCACAGGCGCCCGCGTCGCCCTCCACCCTCCTCGCGCCTTCCCCAATTCCATCGAGGCTTGACTGGACCTCCGCCTAACACCAGGACATCCTTCGCTCTCGCTTCTGTCTCTAACTCTTTTCTCCTCTTCTTTTTCAGGGACTTTGGACCAGTTTCTAGACTTAGCTAAGCACATCATCGAGGGCAAATCTACGAGGACAGTTCCTTTAATTCTAAGACCTATAGTTCCGCAATGCGTTGTGACAAAGCAGTAATTCTGCATAGAATTGAAAGACGGCATATGATCGTTACGTTAGTGTCTGGATTCGGATTAATAAATAGTACTGTGCAGTGTTGCATCAGACCCAAGCTTGTGAGTGCGTGCTTTGTTCTTCATTGCGATGGATGTTTCCTTTGAGATTGAACAACGTCGTGTGATTCACTATTGTCTGAGGCGCAGATTGACTTCGACCGACTCTAGCCGAACTTGCTCTCGCGCTCGGAGGTCCATCGAAGGTCACAGTGTTAGGTGCCAAAGGCGCTTTCGGGAAGGACGCGGGTCGGTCGCAGATGACCCACGCTTAAGCCAGCTGGTTGCTTGAATTTTTTTATGCAAAAAAATTTTCACATTTCCGTGCTGAACTCAGATTGGCGAACGAAACGACTCGACAAATCTGAATACTCGCTTCTTGTTTTTCGACGGTTTGAAGTGCATCGAAAATCAATTGCAAGCGACAATCGATCGAATTTCATTCATCATCGATAGAGCTGAAGATCGAAATATCGCAGTAGGGTGCAAAAGGAGAATCGAAGACGTTTTCTGCAACCTTAAATATGGTGAAAACCCTTGCGTAGAATACCAGGAAGTGGCATGATACAACAATGCTTCACATTTCTTGGACCATTATCTAACCTTGACCATAGAAAAAGTTTAGGATTTAATTTCCAATTATCTCCGAAAAGAACATGCTGCATTTTTATTAACAGTAAATATAAGTTATTTCTATTTATTAGCAGCCATATGATACAGTTTAACTCCATGGTAAGTACCACCTCCCTTTTCTATCCATATAATTTGAAAAATTTTTATCATCCATTTTATTTGATGGAAAGTCAAGTGTTTCTGAGTTTACAGAGTCGAAACTGCGGGTGATTCGTAGCCGTGCTTCATTCTGGATTCGCTTCGTAACAAAGGCAACGATTCAATAGTAAGACCTCTGATTCAATATGATTGATCAACTAATTATTCGATAGACGCTTTCGCAACGGTTAAATAAAAATCAATGGAAATTAAAAAAAAAATTATTTTCGTCCTCCGAAGACCGCTTGAATATTTCTCAAACTAATTCATTATATGCATCTTACTAAGAGCCAACAAAACTTTTTCTTTTTCTCTACCCTCACTTTTCGTTTGCTCCCACCTCGAAGCTTACTGATTTATTCATTATATTGTTTTTCTGAGTCTCAGGGTCTCTTGAACGCAGAAGCTAAGTCATTGCGCAAGACCGATCACTGTTTCCTAAGGTGGGGCTTCGAGGCTACAAGATGAAACCTCGTTATGTGCTTCCCTTACTCGTCTCATACGGCCAGAGAGGCGGAATATTTTGCAAGAAAGATGATAAGGATATCTCGTTATCCTGCTCTCCTCTTCCTCCCGGCTTTCAACAGCTAAGACCTCATCTAATAATTTCTTCTCTCTTATGAAACTGAGACCCTGGCGGCATCAATGTTTGTCAAAAGTGTGAACGGGATCGCGTCTTCCCTTGCATTGTGTTTTCAGGGCTAAGTGGAGAAAAATAGTTTTCCCCGTCGTTGTCGTCGTAGAAACCGTAACTATGAAACCGAAAAACACGATTGGATTACCAGAAAACGCAAAGTTAAACTGCGTTCCGGATTGAAATGGGAATTTAAGAGGAAAGCGTGGCGACGATATGCCATGGAATGAGTTACATTTTGGTTACGTTGTATTGGGTGGGCAAAAAAACCAAATCACAGGAAACAGACGAAATTATCATATCAGGGCATTATTTTTCCCTTCGTTTGTCATACTTCTTCCAAGTACGAGAAAATTTTTTGGTGATTGAATTTGGAGTTCCAATAGAGTCTAGTTCGAAACTGAACGAGTCAAAACGTTTCCATTCTGATTCGAAGCCTCGATGCATTAAGCCTTAGAATCAGATCTGTGTGGCAATTTCAATGGCAACATTGAATTTGCTGGATGAATCTTTAGGAAGAAAACTGGTCAATCGCAATTGTAAAAGGAAGTCCTATTTATCATCCGAAAGAAACACCCAGAATAAGTGTATGATATAAATTAAGAACAGGGACTCATTTTGGTGTTTAGAAGAATCGAGAAGATAAATTGAAAGATAAATGAAGATAAATATTTTTGAAGATAAATGAAAGAAAAAACATTTCAAGAATGAGGAAAGTGGATTTTCCCTGATAACGTTAGTTTTCCTCCTTTTCCCCTCGACCCACTTTCTTATTGCGTCTTTGTTTAATGGTTCACTCTGAAGCCATGCAGAGAAACGTCTCCCAAGGTCAATTCGCCTAATTGTTCGAGTGTATGATCGGCGTCATTTACTTGGAGAAGCATGAAAGAGGTCGTTAAGTGTACATGGTTTCGCAATTGAACACGGCATAATGGCGCAATGGGAAGGTGGCTTCGGGGAAGAAGAAAAGGAGACTTCTGGCTATAAGGGTTTGCATGTAAATCCATAGGGATTAAAACGTCAGCTTTTCAAAGTAGCACCAACCCCCAAGATATGTGACTTCCACTTTCATTATTTGAAAAACCGACAACTTCGGCAACTATTTAGCCCTTGCTCTAAAAGTTTCTGATTTTCGCTGAAAAATCTTTGAGAAATTCCCTGACGCAATCTTCATCACAGCTCGGCATTTGGATTTCATTTCTGCTATTCTTTCTTTTGTTGCTTCGATGCTGTCAGAGTTCCGTCGGTTAATTCCGACAATTTTCCATTTATTTTGCTACTTGGTATTTAATAACACGTAGCTTTAGCAGTACTCGGCTAAATTCCGTTTACCGAAGCATTCGTAGGGAAAGCATTGAGATGAACCCTAGAGAGGAGAACATCACTTGAGCCGCTGATGGAATTGGAGTCCTGGATCGCATCTTCACAAGGAACTCTTGCGCTCCGTTTCACGGTGAAAGGGAAAAATCCTCGTTTCCTTACTGGTTATCATCTCCTCCACGAGAGTGGAGACAGCACCTGCTCCAAGATTTAAGGCCGTTTCGCATTTGTGGAACGACCTTCAGCTCTCGGATGTTCACAACTCGCCTACATGACATTCTGTCTATACCTCTTATGAAGTAATGTTGATCTACATGCCACTCAAATAATCGGGGTTTGTGGGTAATCTAAGTGTTGCCAGATAATCAAAAAAATTCCATAAAATGTTTGAACTATCTGAAGACGGATGGGTGGCTTGTTGATGTAGGGCTCATTCCCCAAAAGTATCATATGTCGCCATTCCTTGTAGTCGTGCCTTGCAGACACGGTGGAGAATGGAACGACTCCATAAATTGAATTATTATTTAAATTTTTGTAGGTCAATTCTTCGGAATGTATGTAAATAAGGCGAATTGAAAATCTGCCGCCTCTGACAAAAAAAGTTTTTTATTATGTGATATGTTAGAGGGGAACTTGAAGGCACGTTCTCCAGTGTGGACAGAGTTCCGGGTCAGGCCAATCGCAAGCTCCGGCAGTTGCATTGAACCACTGGCCATCTGGACAGGACTGAAAATAGACGAATAAGCATTTTGCACTTGATCTTGTCCCAGAAAAAGGGGGAAATTCCATAATACAGAGAGAGTTCATTATTCCATAAATAATGAACTCTCTGCACAGGGCCGACATCAAGATGTAGAGCAAAACTGAGTGCATCACAGGGTTTTTTTATTTCTCATTCAGATTTAACCGATGGTTAAAGTAGGTCAAAACTTACTTTAACCATAGCTAGACTTTCTATTCCCAAAGAAGGCTGAAATATCCATGCCAGTGTCACTGATTGGGAAGTCTATGAAGACTATCTATTGAATCCTTTGATGATTCGAGACCGCTCAGATAAAGACCACCCAAACAAAATAGAAATGCAGTGGACTGAAGATCCCCTCTATCTTCCCCGATCGCTCTTTCGAAACTCCTCCATGAGTCGTCATGTACAGTATTATATCTCAAATCAAGGCGAACTCAGAGAATTTCCAACCGTAAGGAATTTGTCGTGACCGGCACGCGGAATTTCGAGCAAATACTTGTGCTTCAAGTTCCAACTTCCTTTAATTCTCTCTTTCATTGAATCAGAAAAGTTTGCGGAAAACGAAAATTGGAAAAAATATGCCCTGAAGGGTTTCAAATAAAAATTAACATTTTTTACTGAAATCATTACTAGGAGAACTACGTGCATACCAAGTTTCAGCCTCGTACCTTCGCTCTTTTTGTTAGTGGAAAAGTATCTCTGGAAAAACTGACAGTCAAAAGCGGTGCCCTGGGGTATGTACCATAAAACTTGAGAATTTTCTGAACTCATCATTACCTCGGATATTGGTGTGCCAAGTTTCAAATTTTTATTTCTGTACGATTCAGTGAACAGAAAAAAAAATTACTTGAAAATGTGACCCCCAAAAGAATGCCCCCAGGACATGCATCTGAAACTTGACATTTTTCCGGGACTGAGTGTCTCAGTAGGCACGGGTGACCCCAGGGTATGTACCTCCAAAGTCGGATTTTTTCTCAACTCTGCATCCCAATAGGTACTTGGTACCAAGTTTCAGATTTCTAACTTCTCGAGAACATGGTTAGAATTAGCGTCAGTCAGTCACGATCGTCTATGTATATTGGATACTAGCGAGTTTGTTAGTCACCTAGTGCGCCAGCTGCTTCGTTCCTATTTCTGCCCGATTCGCTAGGATATTAAAAATTCTTTGAAAACATAACGTCCCCAAGAAATATCCCCCCCAAAAAATTCCAATATTTTGGAATTTTTCCTGAGCTCAGCGCGTCAGCATTCACGTTTTTGCCATGGTTCAGCTTTCCATGTGTCTCCGTTTGATTGAAGCACAGAGAACTATTTGAAAATATGTTCCCCCAAAAGGTGTGCCTCTGTGGCATGCATCACCAAAGTAGAATTTTTCCTGAACTCAGCACGCGAATAGCGACTTATGTCAGTCAGCTACTCACGATTATATATAATAAAAGTAGAATTTTTTCTTTACTCAGCTATTCATCGGGTTCTTCTTTGCCAAGATTAAACTTTCTAGCGCCCTCTGTTTCGCTGGATCGGGAAAACTCGAGAAAATACGCCTCTTGCAATATACGTGCCCTGTGGCGTTTTAACCGAAAAGTACATCTTTTTTTTTTCTTTTTACCGAAATCAATACTCAGAGAACTACATGCCCACAAAGTTTCAACCTTATACGTTTGCCCATTTCGCTGGTGAAAAAAACATGTTTTGAAAAGCCGACGCACCCAAAATCTATGCCTGGAGGGGATGCACCATGAAAACTGAATACTCCCACAACTCAATAATACCATGTGAAATCATACGTGTGCCACCTTTCACCTTTCCATTTCTGCCCAATTCGCCACGAAATTTTTTTTTTAAACAATGCCCCTCGGAAAAATTCCCCCAGGGGATGTATCGAGACTTAACATATTTCTTTAACTCCTTGTCTCAGTAGTCACATTCATGCAAAGTATAGACTTTCTATTCCCAAAGAAGGCTGAAATATCCATGCCAGTGTCACTGATTGGGAAGTCTATGAAGACTATCTATTGAATCCTTTGATGATTCGAGACCGCTCAGATAAAGACCACCCAAACAAATCATTATATCTCAAATCAAGGCGAACTCAGAGAATTTCCAACCGTAAGGAATTTGTCGTGACCGGCACGCGGAATTTCGAGCAATGAACGAGGAAAGAAAGGGCAATATCCATTCAAGAGAGGGGAGAGCGCCAAGTTTTGTATTGATATAGTGTAATACCTTCCCCCCTCTGAAACTAAGACTCTGGCAGCGTCGTTGGATGTCAAGGCCTAGAGACGATCCACGAAGATCGAGATCTCGTCTTTCATTCCTTGTCCATCCTCCATTCCTTGGCGCTGTCGGGGCTTGCCGCGACAGAACTTACCTGGGGATCGGAATAAGGGCAAAAGTAATAGTAGTTGCAGCAACAGGGATGAGGAACGAGCGTGGCCTCGGGGACACCCAAGCAGGGCCATGTGTTGCAATCCGGATCCTCCGTCGTCGCCGTCGTCGTAGTAACCGTAACTATGAACCCCAACGTCATCATTAGATTACCAGAAAACGAAAAGTAAAACTTAGCTCTTAATTGATATAGCAATTAAAGAGAGGAAAGCATGACGACGGTATGCAAAGAAATGAGTTGCATTCCAGTTATATTATGAAGTGCAGGCAATAAATCTATAGCACAAGAGACGGACGTAATTGAAACCCGAGTGAGGCAAGCCGAAGGCTTATCGTATGTCGTAGGCCTAACATATAACGCATCCGAAGAAAGGATTGACTACCACAGAAAATTGCACTTCGTCGAATGTCTGTGTGTCTGTCTTGCACTCGAATTGCTGAATATAGAGCTCTACTTCGGCACCCGAGGATTTATTCTTTTTGCCATGAAGTTTCCTATCTCGACTTCTGAATTCATGAGTGTCTGAGTGTCATTGGATAGACATCGACTAGGAAAACAAAAATGTCCATCAGCTCGATCTGATCGATGCACGAGATCAAGAGTTACTGGTAAAATAATGGGTTATGAAATGATTGAGCTACAACCCCGCCATCTGGTTTTTAACCGGAGGAACAAGGTTTCCACAAGAGAAATTCTCTCCTCCCCCGAGGAAATGATTTTTTCCCGAAAAACTAGAAAAATTTAATCGTTGGAAAATGCAGCTACCACCTAATTCTGGAATGGGTGCGAAATTTTCAACTCTCGCAGTTGGTTTTCGGATTTTTCTGGGATTTGCATAATTTAAAATCTAATTCATTTAACTCCAGTTCGCCCGGACTTTGCATCAATTATTCGTATCAATTATTGCCCGAAAATACGCTGAGTGACATTAAGTTTGGTACACAGACTCCCAGCAGTGCGTCATGGAGTCGATTTCAGTTTCGAGGGCGTTGGACGAATCTTCATAGAGAAAAATGGTCAGTCATCATCGTACATGGGGATCTTCCTAATCACCCAAAATAATTTTGTTGTAAGAATAAAACGCGCCCAACACTCGAGGAATAAGGAAAGTTTCACTGATAACACCAGTTTCCCGGCATTTCCCCCTCTTTCATGCCACTTTCATGTCGTGTCATTGTAAAAATGTTTCACAGCCATGCAGAGAAACGTCTCCGAATTGAATTTCGCTGAAACGTTGGAGCGCATGATCGGCGTCGGTCGTGCATGATGTGAGCCGAGCATCCAAACTGATGTCCATGGAACACATTGGGGAAATCGCTTCGTCCATGCATGACTTAACCTTTTCCACTCGAATGGGCGAGTATACTCGCCCATTGGTACATTGACTCTTGCAAAAATTCGAGTGGAAAAGGTTAACGCGGAAGAACGGCGCAACAGGAAGAAGAAAACGAAGCAGGTAAGGGTTTGTGTCTAACTCGACGAAGTTTAAAGAGTCAGTTTTTAGGTCATTCACGTTATTTGAATATATAACGATTTTGAGAATAATCTCGCCCATATTCAAGATGTTCTCGATTTTAGCTGAAAAACCTATTTAACACGTTGACCGCCATTTTGACCATTTAACACGTTGGGCGCCGGCGTGTTAAGAACAACGCCAAGTGGCGGCCTCAGCGGTCCAAGTGTTTCGAGATTCCTGGACATGATCCTCTTAAAGAATTTGGATTTCATCTCTCCCATCCTCATTGTTGATGCTCTCAGAATTCCGACAATTTTCCGTCCTTTGGCCTCCTCGTATTTAATAACGCGTGGTAGCACAAATTCCGTTCACCGAAGCAGTCGTAGGGAACGCATTGAGATGGACCCTGGAGAGACGAACATCGCTTGAGCAGCTGATGGAATTGGAGTCCTGGGTCGCATCGTCGAATGTGGGGTCTCCCGTCCCGACATTCCCAATACATATCGCAGTACTCCTCGATCCTCCACATCTCTCCATCTTGACATGTGAATCCGAGGATTCCTGCACGAATATGACATTCATTAACCCATTGACATCGACCAACGAGACTGTCTCGTAGCTGTACTTTGGACATGAATTGTGCACGTAGTATTGATGTTTGTTCCTAGATGATACTAGTTGTATGTTCCATGGCCTGCTGATATGCAGGCGAAAAATCTCCACTTGGGTTTGGATAGCAGAAAAATCGGGAAAATTTTAAAAATCATTTTCCTCCATGTTTAGAATACGTGGTTAATGGAATCTAGGGGGAAATGGAAATGGGAAATTGATATAGAGACTGGCAGTGAAAATAGAGATGTGAGTAGTAAATCCTCTTAGGTATCCTTGCCAAGTATTAATAACAATGATGTTGATGACAGTGACGGTGGTGATGTTAGAGTCACGGCGCCTGAGCAACCGAATAATGTCGACGCCAACGGGTTAAAACCAACATAATGACAAAAACGAATCAATGTCCGTATTTGTGGAATTTGCCAACCTGGAAAGAGGAGGACGAGTCCGACCCAGACTTGCATGGTGGGAAGAGAAGCGAGGAAGCACTCGTGAATCTTCGGCGTTTCAAGTATTCTTTATCCGTTCGAATGCAGGTGGATTTATCTATGTTGAACTGCCGAGTTCTTGAGAATATCGTGACACGATTCTTCTTGCTGCACTCAGCTTCATTTGTCTTCTCCATATATGAACCCAACCTTATCGAAATCTGTTTTAGTTATCTTGAGTATGAGCTCTTTCCTCAAAAGTATCATCGCTTCCCACGCTGAAATCCAGATCTCTGTACTTCATTCTTCATTTTGACCCACCAATGATGTGAAAACGCGAATGAGAGAAACCCTTTTATACCGATTAAAACACTCGCATGGTTTTGAAATGGTTCAACCTGATTCGCTTTTCATCTTTTCGGAAAACATCGTAATCGGAAAAAATGAGTCATTCTCGGTGAAAATGATTTCAGGAATTTCATTTCTTCCTCTCGTTACAAGAAGACTGTCTTGAATGCAGGGATTGCTTCAAGCAAGATCTTCGTACAACGATGGAATGTTCCACTTGGTGATAGTGAAAGGCTGAGTGTGCAGAATAGAGTCGGAAGTGACCACCAGAGACATGTCCATCGGCCATGCTTCTTACCCGTACCGCATAGACTGGTCAAGAATCTGTCAAAAGTCTGATGGCCACGACCCATCCTGATTTTGTGCGTTTTACTGACTGTTGAAAACCCTATATAGGAGATGCCTGAGCGCAATCACCACGACAGTTATTCAAATTTGGATTTAGTTCTTAATTCGATGCCATTGGATTCCTTTCAGCTATTCGCGCTACTACTCCATTTTCTTGTCAGTTTTTTTTTCCAAGTAAGAAGACGACTCCGCTTGCCAAAAGCGTTATGTGAGGGAACGCATTGCAATAGAACCTGAAGAGGAGAACATCGCTTGAGCAGCTGATGGAATTGGAGTCCTGGGTCGCATCATCGAATGTGGGGTCTCTTGTCCCGGCTCTTGTCTCTTGTCCCGGTTCTCTGTACAAGTCGCAGGATACTTCTACCCTCCACGTCTCTCCATCTGGGTATGCGATTCCGAAGACCCCTGCAAAAATACGACTTTCATTAAAATTATAAACATATTATTTGAATAGTTAAACTATTTTAAGGACTTGGTATTTGCACTTCTTGCATGAGCTGACCTGGAAGTAGCAGGACGAGTCCAGCCCAGACTTGCATGGTGGCACGAGAAGCGACGAAGCCTTTGTGAATCCTCATCCTTCAGTGCACTCCTCCTTTTCTTTTGTTCCTTATCTCTCGAGGGAGAAAAGATGCATTCACCAAACGTCGCATTCCTCAGAGAATATTTTTCTGGCCGTGGAGATGAGAATTCATCTTCAAGCGCGCCATACTTTCTAGAAATGGACCTTTGAACAAGGTGGAAAGAGCCTCTTTTTTGCAGTTTTGACCACTCTGCGTTGAAGGGGGTCCAACCCCAACCCTGTTATCGAAACTCATTTGTGTTATCTTCAGGTGGAGCTCTTTCGTTCCTATCACCATTGCTTCGCACACGCGGAAACCCGGATGGTAACCTTTTTTTCTTTTCCATAGATAATGCAAGGACGCCGTAAGAAAACCCTTGAAGAAAATGAACTCTTCCCGATCCTCCACCATCACAAATCTCTCTATGACATCGGGCGGTGAGACTGTGTCGTACGCGCGTGCGCACTGTGATCCACATCCTCGGGCTCAGGGGTTCTCGTGCCTTCCCCGCCCTGACCCAATTAAAATCCAAATTTCGCAATACAAATGCCAATGTTGGTTCAAATTAGCCACAAACCGAACTCAAGCTATATCTTGTTCATATCTATCAGCTTACCAATTATCGCGATGATCAGGCTGATGAAATGCTGAAAAAATTATTAGGCTTTTCCCCCGTTCTTTAACTGTCCTACGCCCCCCCCCCCCCATTCTTTCCCTTGACACCATGAATGCATACTTTTATGCCAGTTCTCATTGTAGTATTCAGCGTAGTAATGATTCTGATGCCACGATGTACAACAGTAGTAGTATTCTTCGACGTGCCGAATACAGCGAAAAGACAAGACGTAAAAACCCAGTCTCTATGGCGTCAAGTAAGATAAATCATTGAAGCAGTGCTGAAACTCTCTCCACCTCATGCGCGGAAAAGGTTAATTTTTTTACTCCACTTTGGACGACTGTTGATTTTTTTTATTCAGACAACCTAGGTAAATGAAACTTTCAGAAAACAAATTTCGTGATGTTTCTAACGTGTTACGAAAACATTACGAACCTAGATCATCCACAGCGGGTTTTATAGAGCGCCAAACACGACGCGTTTTTTTTGGGCCACCCGGTATATACTAGTAGGGTTATGTAGTAATGTGAAAACCCATTTTCAATGGCTTTCCCTTTCTTCAACCCCCCCAACTCACTAACGTTAGGCCTAGGCCTAACCAACAGATTACGGGCCAACGAGAACTACTGGTTACGCCAAGGCTTGGCGTAACCTGAAGTTGGCGGCCAAGGCCTACCTTCTCTTTCCAATAAAAACTCAATTGAGGAGTTCTCTGGAAAAAGGGCGTAAGTGCCCACACGCCCTTTTTCCATATCCATGTCCATGCACTGCTTGAGGTGACTTGTCATAGGATCCCAAGCAGCATGTTCACGTAAACAATATATCACTTTTTTGCAAACAATGTAAATTTCTTGCGATTGCCATGAAAATGACATCATGTTTGCGTAAAATTTACGTTCCTATATTTACATTCCCAAAGTGTACCTGTATTTTACATCAACTAGACGTCGCTCCATCTGACGTGAAGTACATGATATCAAGTTTGTGAAAAATTAACACCACACCATCCATATGAAACTTTAGCTGACCATCCTGCAGTTGCAGTACCAAGATTCCTCACTAGATGGAACCTTTGTTCCCTGCATCCTACAATTACTATTAAGTACTGGTCTTCCTGATATAGTATCAGNGGAAGGCTTCGGTCCTCCCCGGGCGGTGGGCGTCACCGTGGATCCAGATGGGGAATATATTGAATAGTTGACAAAGTATTTTATTTTGAGATACTTATCTTGGTATGGCGCCGTGGCGGTAATATGATTAGAGGCGGTTGCTTGCGGTTTCCATAGCGTGGTGACGGTGCGAACATGGGCGGTATTCCACGGTTTTTATACCGTGGCGATAATACCAAAAAAATGCAGAAAGTTTCAGTATGATTATCAGGAGCAGGGCCGGATTAACTCATGGTCTAATAAGGCTATAGCCTTAGGCCTTCTATTCTAAATATTTTTTTGTAATATGTAATTCATACTTAGGCCCTTCCCTCCCATAAGCCTTAGGTTCCTCATAACCTTAATCCGGCCCTGATCGGGAGAACCGAATACCGCGGTATGATAAGAATACCGGTATACCGCAACGCCCTAATATTACCAATAAACTTTGGCGCTCCGTTTCGGTGTTAAACGGGGGAAATTCTAGTTTTCTTATCGGTCATCATCTTGTCCACGAAAGTGGAAACAACCCTGCTCCAAGATGCATGCATGAATGACTATTATCAATATTAGATCTCTGAGATATATCCTATGCTTCCCACGAGGGAGATTCTTCATTGTGCTTCATATAGGTCTCCCCTTTAGCAAAAAATAAACATTCTGATCACCACGTTAATTGATTTGGGTACCTTTCGGAGTCAACCAATTCATAATACATTAATGGCTTGCTAGTAACTTGTGTACGAAACTCCCACACTCTTTCAGAAAAGTACCAGTTAAGCAATGCCTTCATAACGCACTGGCGACCTCGTCGACCTCATGAACTTCCTGTTTCCAGCGCAGGCGCCCGTGTGGCCCTCCACCCTCCTCTCGCCTTCCCCAATCCCATCGAAGCTGGGCTGGACCTCCGGTCGAACACAAGGACTTCCTTCGCTCTCGCTTCTGTCTCTACCGCTTTTCTCCTCTTCTTTTTCAGGGACTTGGGCTAGTTCCTAGACTTTGCTTAGCATAGAATAGAGGGCAAATTCAGGAGAGCTCTTCATTTAATTCAAAGACTTGGGCTATAGCTTGCCAATGCGTCGTGCCAAAGCATTAATTCTGCAAAGAATGACGAATGACATATGATCGTTACATTAGTGTATGCATTCTGATTAGTAAATATTATTGTGCAGTGTCGCATCAGACTCAAGCTTGTGAGTGCGTGTCTTTGTTCTTCATAGTGATGGATGTTTCCTTAGAGATCAAACCACGTCATGCGATTCACTATTGCTTGCGGCACAGGTTGCCTTCGACCGACTCAAGCCGAAATGGCTCTCGCGTTCCAAGATGAATTTCCCGTGCTGAATTCGAATTGGCGAACGACTCGATAAATGTGATGTCTCGCTTTTTCGTGATTTTAGACGATTTAAAGTGTATCGAAAATCAATTTCAAGCAACAATCGATCGAATTTCATTCATTATCGACAGGGCTGACGATCGAAAGATGGCAGTAGGGCGCCCCATCTAGACACGATTTCCCGCGGATGTTGCAGAATCCTGCTGTTTCGTTGAACGACGTGCCGTCTGGACAGGGCTGGAAGGAGAATTGAAGACGTTTTTGCAATCTTGAAAAGGATGAAAGTCCTTCTAGAGAATGCCAGGAAGTGACATGATACAGGGGCGGATACATAAATTTTTCATCGGGGGGTGCGGTTCCCAAGTTCCTACCTACCCCCAACCCCCCCACCTACTACCATTCCACGCCATTTCCCACTTTTTGTTATTTTTCGTCTGGGGTAAGAACTTGAGAATCTATTTCACTAGCTCCAATAAAATTTAATGCAGATTCTATTTTGAATAAATAAATAAAATGCTAACCTATGCATAGCGGGGAGCCGTCGCCCCCCCCCCTGTATCCGCCACTGACATGATATGACTTTTGGTCACATTTCTGGGGACCATTGTTATCTGACGTTGACCATAGAAAAAGTTGAGAATTTCATTTCCATTTATCTTCGAAAAGATCATATTTCTATTTGAGTAACAGCAGTTATAATTTCTTTCTCTTTCATAGCAGTTATATGATTTTGTTCAACTTCACGGAAACCACCACCTCCCTTTTCTATCCTTTTCTATTTAGAACATTTTTTTTATTGACAATCCAATTCATTTGATGGAAAGTCAAGAGTTTCTGAGTTCACAGAGTTGAAACTGTGTGGGTGATTTGTAGTTCGTTTCGTAGCCGAGGCAACGATCCAATAGTAGGATTGCTGATTCGATCTGATTGATCAACTAATTAATCGATTAACGCTTTTACTACGATAACAAAAAAAACTAATTCAAATTGATAACTTTTTTATCGACCTCCACTTGAATGCTTATTTTTCTCATCCAAATTCACTCTATGCATCTTAAAAAGAGCCAGTAAAACTTTCTCTTTTCCTCTGCCTTCATCTTTCTTTTTTATTGCTCCCACCCCCACCCCTCAAACTTACTGATTTATTCATAATTTTGTTTTTCTGAGTCTTAGGGTCTCACAAACGCAGAAGCTAAGACATTGCACTACACCGATTTCTGTTTCTTAAAGTGGTCGCTTCGAGGCTATAGGATGCTATATGCATGTGCCTCTGCACATGCTTCCTCGTCTCGTACGGCCAGGGAGGCGGAATATTTTGCATGAAGGAAAATTGGGATACATAATCCTGCTCTTCTTTTCCTCCTCTCATTCTTAGCAGTAGGGCAGTGCCGTGGCTTTCAACAGCTTAGACCTCCTCTAATAATCTCTTACCGCTCATGAAACTGAGACCCTGGCATTGGATGTCAAAGTGTGAACGGGATCGCGTCTTTGTATTGTGTTGTCAGGGCTTCAGCCGATACGATAGTTCTCACCAGGGGATCCGGAAAGGGGCAGTTGTAATAGTAGTTGCAGCAACAGGGATGAGGAGTGATGCCGTCGGGTGCACCTGAGCAAGACGGTGCGTCACATGCCGGATCCGCCGTTGTCGTTGTCGTCGCTGTCGTCGTAGACACCGTAGCTATGAAACCCCAAAACACCATCGGATTACCAGAAAACGAAAAGTAAAACTTAGTTCCAGATTGAAACGGCAATTTAAGAGGAAAGCGTGGCGACGATATGCAAAGGAATGAGTTACAATCCTGTTATGCTGTATTGAGTGGGCAAAAAAGCTAGAGCATAGGAAACAGGCGAAATTATCATATCAATGTATCATATCATATCACTTTTTTTTTCATACTTTTTCCAGTGACGAGAAAATTTATTGGTGATAGAACTTGGAGTTTCAATAGAATCTAGTTCGAAACTGAACGATTCAAAACGTTTCCATTCTGATTCGAAGCCTCAATGCATTGAGCCTTAGAATCAGATTGGTGCGGCAATTTCAATGTTGTCATTGAAATAGTAATATGAATCTTCAGAGAAAAAACTGGCCAATCACAATTGTAATAGGAGGTCCTTTTAAGCACGTCAAAGAAATACCCAGAATTACCGTATGATATATATTTAGAACAGGGGCTCATTTAGGTGTTTTGAAGAATCGAGTTTAGGTACAAGGTTGAAGATATACAAGAAAAAACACTCGAAGAATGAGGAAAGTGGATGATTTCGCTGATAACGCCAGTTTGCCCCCTTTTTCTCTCGACCCACTTTCCTATTGCGCCCTTGTTGAATGGTTCGCTCTGAAGCGATGCAGAGAAACGTCTTCCAAAAGCAAAATCCCCAAATCGTTCGAGTGCATGATCGGCGTCAGTCCGTCGGAGGAGCGTCCAAACCAAATGACGTCGAGGAAAGAATCGAACGGGTTAGCTAAAGAGCTTCGGAGACGTCGTCTATAAATGGCCTCGCAGTTTAACGGGGAATAATGGCGCAATGGCGGTAAGGGTTTGCATCTAACTCCTTAGTGTTAAATGCAAATCCAGTGTCAGTTTTCTGAAGAAGACGAGACTTCTAATTGTAATATTCGAAAAACAGACAACTTCGGGAATAGTTTAGCCCGTACTCAAGAAGTTCCTGATTTTACCTGAAATATATATTTTAAGAGGTTGCTAGACATAGTCCTTATTACAATTCAGAATTTGTATTTCATCTGTCCTTTTCTTTTAGTTGTTGTTTCGATGATGTCAGAGTTCCGTCGGTTAATTCTGGCAATTTTCCACTATTTAGTATTTAATAAGTAGCTTTAGCAGTACTCTGCTAAATTTCGCTCACCGAGGCATTCATAGGGAACGCATTGAGATGGACCCTTCAGATGGGAACACTGCTTGAGTCGCTGATGGAATTGGAGTCCTGGGTCGCATCGTCGAATGTGGGGTCTCCCGTCCCGGCATTCCCAGTACGCGTCGCAGTAGTTCTCTATCCTCGACTTCTCTCCATCTCGGCATGTGAATCCGAGGATCCCTGCACAAATATGACAATCAATAACCCATTGCTATCGACATACGATATAGTCCAGTAGCTGTACTACTGAATTGTGCACGTAGTATTGATGCTTGCTTCTAGATGGTNTCAAATTGATAACATTTTTATCGACCTCCACTTGAATGCTTATTTTTCTCATCCAAATTCACTCTATGCATCTTAAAAAGAGCCAGTAAAACTTTCTCTTTTCCTCTGCCTTCATCTTTCTTTTTTATTGCTCCCACCCACACCCCTCAAACTTACTGATTTATTCATAATTTTGTTTTTCTGAGTCTTAGGGTCTCACAAACGCAGAAGCTAAGACATTGCACTGCACCGATTCCTGTTTCTTAAAGTGGTCGCTTCGAGGCTATAGGATGCTATATGCATGTGCCTCTGCACATGTTTCCTCGTCTCGTACGGCCAGGGAGGCGGAATATTTTGCATGAAGGAAAATTGAGATACATAATCCTGCTCTTCTTTTCCTCCTCTCATTCTTAGCAGTAGGGCAGTGCCGTGGCTTTCAACAGCTTAGACCTCCTCTAATAATCTCTTACCGCTCATGAAACTGAGACCCTGGCATTGGATGTCAAAGTGTGAACGGGATCGCGTCTTTGTATTGTGTTGTCAGGGCTTCAGCCGATACGATAGTTCTCACCAGGGGATCCGGAAAGGGGCAGTTGTAATAGTAGTTGCAGCAACAGGGATGAGGAGTGATGCCGTCGGGTGCACCTGAGCAAGACGGTGCGTCACATGCCGGATCCGCCGTTGTCGTTGTCGTTGTCGTCGTAGACACCGTAGCTATGAAACCCCAAAACACCATCGGATTACCAGAAAACGAAAAGTAAAACTTAGTTCCAGATTGAAACGGCAATTTAAGAGGAAAACGTGGCGACGATATGCAAAGGAATGAGTTACAATATTGTTACGCTGTATTGAGTGGGCAAAAAAGCTAGAGCATAGAAACAGGCGAAATTATCATATCAATGTATCATATCATATCACTTCTTTTTTCATACTTTTTCCAGTGACGAGAAAATTTATTGGTGATAGAACTTGGAGTTTCAATAGAATCTAGTTCGAAACTGAACGATTCAAAACGTTTTCATTCTGATTCGAAGCCTCAATGCATTGAGCCTTAGAATCAGATTGGTGCGGCAATTTCAATGTTGCCATTGAAATAGTAGGATGAATCTTCAGAGAAAAAACTGGCCTATCACAATTGTAATAGGAGGTCCTATTAAGCACGTCAAAGAAATACCCAGAATTACCGTATGATATATATTTAGAACAGGGGCTCATTTAGGTGTTTAGAAGAATCGAGTTAAGGTACAAGGTTGAAGATATACAAGAAAAAACACTCGAGGAATGAGGAAAGTGGATGATTTCGCTGATAACGCCAGTTTGCCCCCTTTTTCTCTCGACCCACTTTCCTTTTGCGCCCTTGTTGAATGGTTCGCTCTGAAGCGATGCAGAGAAACGTCTTCCAAAAGCAAAATCCCCAAATCGTTCGAGTGCATGATCGGCGTCAGTCCGTCGGAGGAGCGTCTAAACCAAATGACGTCGAGGAAAGAATCGAACGGGTTAGCTAAAGAGCTTCGAAGACGTCGTCTATAAATGGCCTCGCAGTTTAACGGAGAATAATGGCGCAATGGCAGTAAGGGTTTGCATCTAACTCCTTAGTGTTAAATGCAAATCCAGTGTCAGTTTTCTGAAGAAGACGAGACTTCTAATTGTAATATTCGAAAAACAGACAACTTCGGGAATAGTTTAGCCCGTACTCAAGAAGTTCCTGATTTTACCTGAAATATATATTTTAAGAGGTTGCTAGACATAGTCCTTATTACAATTCAGAATTTGTATTTCATATGTCCTTTTCTTTTAGTTGTTGTTTCGATGATGTCAGAGTTCCGTCGGTTAATTCTGGCAATTTTCCACTATTTAGTATTTAATAAGTAGCTTTAGCAGTACTCTGCTAAATTTCGCTCACCGAGGCATTCATAGGGAACGCATTGAGATGGACCCTTCAGATGGGAACACTGCTTGAGTCGCTGATGGAATTGGAGTCCTGGGTCGCATCGTCGAATGTGGGGTCTCCCGTCCCGGCATTCCCAGTACGCGTCGCAGTAGTTCTCTATCCTCGACTTCTCTCCATCTCGGCATGTGAATCCGAGGATCCCTGCACAAATATGACAATCAATAACCCATTGCTATCGACATACGATATAGTCCAGTAGCTGTACTACTGAATTGTGCACGTAGTATTGATGCTTGCTTCTAGATGGTGCTAGTAATACATGGCTCCGTGGCCATCTGATATGCATAAAAAAATTATCCGCCCGGGCTTGGAGAGCAGATAATCATTTTAAATTAATTAATAATTAATAATTAAAAATCAATTTCATCCATGTTTACTGCTTTTGCGAATAATAGCGACTAGAAAGCGACGACTTACTCGGGAATTGAAACAAGATACTGTTGCGAATGTGCTGTATGAGAGTGGCAGTGAAAACATTGATATGAATCGTCTGAGTTATTTGTATGAAGTATTAATGACAGTGATAATAATGTCACTGATAATGTGTCACTGACCCCAAGAAAACTGAATAACGTCGACGCCAACGAGTTAAAACAAGCATAATCATAAGAACTCAGCGTCTGCATGCGTGGAACTCGCCGACCTGGAAGGAGGAGGACGAGTCCGACCCAGACTGGCATGGTGAGGGGAGAAGCGAAGGAGGCAGCCGTGAATCCTCGTCTGTGGCGCTCTATATCGTACACTGGTGGATTTATCTATGCTGAGACGCCGAGTTCTTGAAAACGTGGGGACGCGATTCTTCCTGCTGCATTCAGCGTCTTCTCTGCAAATATGAACCCACCCTCATCGACATCCGTTATCTGGGGTAAGAGCTCTTTCCTGGAAATTCTCATCGCCTCCCTCACTGAAATCCAGACGTTTCACTTGATTCTTTTTCACCGATGTGAAAACGCGTACGGGAGAAACCCTTTCACACCGATTAGTACACTCGGCGAAAATGAATTCATTCCTCTTGTTGGGACGAGGGGAAGACTGATTTATTTTGATATTTGAACGCGAGGAATGCTTCAAGCAAGATCATCTTTGTACAACGATGGCAAGTTCCACTTGGTGATGGTGGAAGGTGAAGTGTCACGTGCACGGGACGCAATGAGTCGGATTGTATCAATCAGGATAGATGCAAAGAAAAACGACTGGTTTACTCTGGATTTCAGTTTAATTGAAGCAACTCAACTTTCTTTAAACGCTTTCGTTTCACTCTCTCAACGCGCCCGCGCTGGACAAAACTTCGCGATCTAGGTGGGCGAGATTCGGGCCTGTTCAGGTTCGAGAATTGATTATCACCGCACCGAGTCTGATGATTTATTATTAGAATTTAATCAATTGCACTGCACAAAAGGAGAACACAAAATGAAATGTAATTATTGACCCTTGGAGGACAGTTTCGAAACAAAAGGAACAAAATGCAACAGGAACCTTAATGAACAGAAAAAGACCCGGTCCGTCTCTGATACAGAAAGATTAATATGATTTTGTGCTTTTACGGATTTAGATGAAGATTTACCCCAGGCTTAATCCCTTACCCAATCAATGTCCTTAGCACTTAACTCGGAAACACAACTGAGGCTCGAAAGAAACTCACGTATCCTGCCCTCAGACACTCGTCACTGAATCGGACTTTAGGTAAGACTATGGGAGGACCAAGGGAACACTTCAAATGTTTAGTTGGGGAGATGAAAAAGATAAGAATGATTTTGAGGAAGGGAAAACCACGATGAAGAGGTAGGGCCGAGTCCCCGATCGGCTCGGAACTGGCTTCCAGAACGAAAACTCCTGCTCTTCTCTAGGACCCAGAGGAGGCGTTTCCTGAACTGACCACCCTCCTCATAAGGGAAAACCACGATGAAGAGGTAGGGCCGAGTCCCCGATCGGCTCGGAACTGGCTTCCAGAACGAAAACTCCTGCTCTTCTCTAGGACCCAGAGGAGGCGTTTCCTGAACTGACCACCCTCCTCATTGGTCATCTAGGTTTCAGGAAATGCCTTCTTTGGGTCGGTGCTTGAGGACAAAGTCATTCCCATTAATTCCTAGGTCCGGTTTACTGTCCTTGTACGTGTCAAGGAAATGGGTTTGGAAGGGGGTAATTCCATAAATTACTCACTGTGATTGAGTTCAATCTTGATTCGGGCAACCGTCAACTAACACGGATGTCAAAACAGGACATCGACTAGAAAGTTAGCACTAAGCTTTCATTAAGGGGCAATTCGCCCAATATTGATTCAAACGGACCCGTGCTTTCTTTACGTACACCGATCCTAGGTACAAGTGTAATATTTGAATATGTATGGGTACAATCACTCCAATTCCGTAACGGATCTTAAGACGGAAAGATTTCTCTCGTAGTCTTTTTACATATTGAATGCTTAGCACTCTGGCGTCACAAACACCGCTCTGCCTCCCTTGGTGTGATTCTAGTGTTCCAGAAGAGGTAGAGTGAGGACAGACGAAAATCGAACATCCCTGGGATGTCTTCCATAGTGTCATAAAGTTGTCCCCTTTTCTCTCGAGGTCGAAATGGTCATCCCGTCCGCCCCTCTCTGGCATTCAGGGTTCCCTTTCTTTTTTCCTTTCCGTCTCGACTATCATCTCTAGTCATCGTGTTAATCAAACTAGTGGTACAACTAAATCAACGCGGACCGCTCGGTGCAATGTCGTCTTATCTCAGCCTTCACTGCTCGTACTGCGCAGATAGGAACGGAGGTACGAAGAACGGGCATGAAGTAACTGGGGTAAAAACTCAGTCTGATGGCCCCGAGCCATCCTAATTCTGGAAAATGCTCATACCTTGTTGGTTTTCGAGACATCATGATAAGGAATGTCCAGTTTTTAGCTTTTTTTCAATATGTCTGTAGGCCTGCCGTCATTATTGTTCTCTTTATTGTACTTCGTAGCTCGTGTAAATATATTTATTAATAATCTTTTATTTCCCGTGTATTGTGCATGTATTGTGTGGGTTTTAATTTCAGTTTAATAGTTCATCGAACGTGAACGTCATGAAGTTGATCCTCTGGAAGATTCCCAAAGACTCCTGCAAAAGCATCCATGCTAATTTGTAAGCATGCGGAGACAGTCGGAAGAGGACGGACTCCATCCCGAGTCGACAGTTCTCCGATCTCATGGAATCCCACAGCAAGATTCGCTTGGCGTTCAAGAACGGCTTCGTTGTCGTTTGTTAAGTGATCGTGCTCCCACGAGCGACCCACGTCACTCGTTTCTTTTACACGATGTTGGAACTGTTCGTGATTGGAATGGGCAAGTCTGGAACCAGGTTATGCTTGGACTTGATGAATTTCTTGAAATAGACGCGATAGCCGTGATCTCTGATCACTGCGTTCATTGTACGGGTACCTTTCGGGGTGAACCAATTCATAATAGATGAATGGCTCCCTAGAAGCTCGTGTACGAAACTCTCTCACTCTTTCAGAATAGTATCATTTTGGCCAATGCCTTCATAACGCACCGGTGACCTCGTGGACCTCACGAACTTCGAGAAGCAAAACTTGAAAACTAGTTGGAGCTATTTCCTGTTTCCAGCGCAGGCGCCCGCGTGGCCCTCCACCCTCCTCGCGCCTTCCCCAATCCCATGGTGGACCTCCGGCCGAACACAAGGACATCCTTCTCTCTCGCTTGCCTCTAACTCTTTTTCAGGGACTTGGGCCAGTTCTTAAATTTTGCTTAGCATATCATCGAGGGCAAATCCACGATAGCTGTTCATTTAATTCTATGACCTGGGCTATAGTTCCGCAATGCGTCGTGCCAAATCAGTAATTCTGCATTGAATGACGGACGGCACACGATAGTTACATTAGTGTCTGCATTCTGATTAGTAAATATTACTGTGCAGTGTTGCATCAGACTCAAGCTTGTGAGCGCGTGTCTTTGTTCTTCATGATGGATTCCTTAGAGGTTTCCTTAGAGATACAACCCCGTCATGTGTTTCATTATTGCTCGAGGCACAGGTTGACTTCGACCGACACTAGCCGAACTGGCTTTCGCGCTTGGAGGTCCACCGAAGGTCAAAGTGTTAGGTGGCAAAGACGCTTTCGGGAAGGACACGGGTCGGTCGCAGATGACGCTCAAACCAGCTGGTTGCTTCATGAATGTTTGATTGGAAAATAATGTTCACCTTTCCGGGCTGATATCGGATTGGCGAACGAAACGACTGGAAAAATTTGATTACGTGCTTCTTGTTTTTCGACGATTAGAAGTGCATTCAAAATCAATTGCAAGCGACAATCGATCAATTTCATTCATCATCGATAAGGTTGAAGATCGGAAGATCGCAGTAGGGCTCCCCATCTGGACACGATTCTCCGAGGATGTTGCAGCTTTATGATGTTTCGTTGAACGATGTGCCGTCTGGACAGCGCTAAAAGGAGAATCGAAGACGGTTTTTGCAATCTTGAAAAGAGTGAAAACCCTTGTAGAGAATGCCAGGAAGTGGCATGATATGACTTTGGTCCACATTTCCGGGAACCATTATATAACGTTGACCATGGAAGAAGTTTAGTATTTCATTTCCGATTATCTTCGAAAAGATCATGCTACTATTTGAGTAACAGTAATTATAATTCCTTTCAATTTATTAACAGCCAGGTGATATTGTTCAACTTAACGGAAAGCACCACCTCCCTTTTCTATCCATATTATATTAACATTTTTTGTTGCCAATCTATTTCATTTGATGGAAAGTCAAGAGTTTTATTGAGCTGACAGAGGTGAAACTGTGCGGTTGATTCGTAGCCATTCATTCGTAGCACGCTTCGTAGCCGAGGCAACGATGCAATGGCGGGACTGCTGTTTCGAGCTGATTGATCAACTAATTAATCGATTAACGCTTTCACAAAAGTAAAATAAAAATCAAATCGAAATTTAAATGGTTGTTTTCGACCTCCGAAAACCACTTGAATATTTCTCATTCAAATTACATGCATCTTACCAAGAGCCAGCGAAATTTGTTTTTTTTTCTCTGCCCTCACTTTTCGTTTGCTCCCACCCCCCTAACCCCAAACTTACTGATTTATTGATTTTTTCTGAGTTTCAGGGTCTCATGAACACAGGAGCTAAGACAAAGCGCAACACCGATTACTGTTTCTTAAAATGGGCGCTTCGAGACTACAGGATGAGGCCTCAGAACGTGCCTCACTTCCTCGTCTCTACGTCCATAGTGAAGAAATATATTTTTGGAAGAAGGAAAATCGAGATACGTAATCCTGCTCTCATTCTCCTCATATCACATTCTTAACAGTGGCGTATTGGCGTGGCTTTCAAGAGCTTAGAACTCCTTTAATAATCTCTTCCCCATAACCTCTATGAAGCAAAATGGCCATCTGCCTCCAGGTCTCCAGGATTCTCCTATCCTCCACGTCTCATCTGGGTATGCGATTCCGAAGACCCCTGCAAAATATACGAGTTTCATTAAAATTTGAATAATATAATTTGGATAGATTTTATTGTCATTATTTTAAGGACTTGTATTTGTACTTCTTGCATGAGCTGACCAGGAAGGAGGACGAGTCCAGCCCAGACTTGCATGGTGGCACGAGAAGCGACGAAGCCTTTGTGAATCCTCATCCTTCAGTGCACTCCTCCTTTTCTTTTGTTCCTTATCTTTCGAGGGAGAAAAGATGCGTTCACCAAACGTCGCATTCCTCAGAGAATACTTTTCAGGCCGTGGAGATGAGAATTCATCTTCAAGCGCACCATACTTTATGGAAACCGACCTTTGAACAAGGTGGAAAGAGCACAGTTCTGCAGTTTTGACCACTCTGCATTGAAGGGGGTGAACCCCAACCCTGTTGTTGAAACTCATTTGTGTTATCTTCAGGTGGAGCTCTTTCGTTCCTATCACCATCGCTTTGCACAAGAGGAAATCCGGATCGTACCTTTTTTAATATTTTCCATAGATAATGCGAGGATGCCGTAAGAAAACCCTTAAAGAAAATGAACTCTTCCCAAATCAATCACAAATCAATAGGCTTTGGGCGAAGAAAAGGACCAATTGAAAAAGGGTCGTATGCGCATGCGCACTATGATCCACATCCTAATGGGCTCAGGGGTACTCATGTCTTCCCCGCCCGTCCTAATTAAAATCCTAATTCGAAATACAAATGCCAATATTGGTGCATATTAGTCACAAACCGAACACAGGCTATGCCTTGTCCATATCTACCAGTCTGCCAATTTTCGCGATGATCAGGTCAATAAAGTACTGAAAAAATTATTAGGGTGGATTTTTGAACAGAGAACTGCCGATAATGTTGCTTTATCCCAGGGAAAATACATATTTCCTGGAAATAAAGCAGCATTATTGGATAGTTCTCTGTTCAAAAATCCACCTGTTGGCTTTACCCCCGTCATTTAACCATCCTTCCCCCCTCCCCCTTCCCCTTCTCTCAATGGGGCACACTAACGTTAAGATTTGGCATAACCCAAGCACTGTCTTCAGGTTAGGGCTAGGCCTACCTTTTTCTCTTCAAAAGAATCTCAACTTTGGACTAACGGGACCAATTAGGTATATAAGGGTCCATCTCTCCGGGTCTTCGAGACATCTCGTTGAGGAATGAAACGTTAGGCCGATTGCAGGCTATTGCAGGTTAGGCCTATTCCGACGTTCACGAACCACGTCCCAAGCAGCGCACTTCTCTCCGCCTCCGTCGGCACTAGCGGGGTCGCCACGAGCGCGACAGAGAGGCATCGCTAGTCGGTGGTCCCACCGAACATCGACGTCATTCACCCGCATCTCCGCAGATGCTGGGCCGACAATGGGAAGCCGACCCAACGACGTTGAGACTGGTTGGTCACCCGCCATCTCTTGGCAGTTCATCGGATCACGCTATACAAGACTGCGAAAAGGACATGGCGTCAAGTGAGTGAAATAATTGAAGCTGTGCTGAAACTCCATTCCTCCTCATGTGCGGAAAAGGTTAGTTTTTCATTCCACTTTGGACGACTGTCAGACAACCTAGGCACATGAAACTGTCAGAAAACAGATTTCGTGATGTTTCTAATGTGTTAGGAAAACATCATGAACCTAGATCATCCACAAACGGGTTTTATAGAGGGCCAAACACGACGCGTTTTTTAGGGCCACCCGGTTTATAGGGGTTTTACCGCTTGCTAGGGCTGCTCATAAGCATAAAGTCGAACCTTACATTAGCGTGTTTTGTTTTCTCTGCTGGCAGTGCTAATTAATGCAAGGCCTAACTTGCTTTAAACTGCCCTTTTTTGAAGATGTGTGCTGCTGGAATACCTTTAAGCTTTGGCGATCTCGAGTGTTTGCCTCTGTTGATGAGAGCTGCCATGAACGGTAGAATCAGTGCCCGAATCCAAAGATGTTCACTTTCGGAAAATGCAGCTTTGGTACCCCAGAGGGAAAAAAAATCGCCATGTCAAATCCGTCGATCACGAAGGCCATTTTCCCTGGCTAATAACTCGGAATGCCCCACTCTATATCTCTGAACTCCTAATTGAAACAAGGGTTTACCGAATGAATTCTCATTCGCACCAGAGCGGAGGAACAAAAGATGTCAAGCCAATTTGAGGTCTAGTGATGGACAAATAGCAAAAATAATAAAAAGTTCGTTCCCCCAAGTTTCAGTATGAAAAAAGTTGCCCATTCCCAACCAGCATGTTTGTTAATTTTACGTAAAATGAATGTGAATTTTTTGCCCATTTTATATCTTTTTTACGCAAACCATCATGTGTCATCAACAAACCATCGACACACATGTCAACATGTGTGTAAAAATGTCACCACTGTAATACGTAAACGGTGATATAAAATTAACGTTAATTTCACGTAAAATTGACATTCCCGTTTCCATCCCCAACAGCATGTTTACATTCATTTTACGCAAAATTGATGTTAATTTCCCTTAACATTCATGCGTATTTAACGAGCCAATTCGTACTTTTGAAGTGAATTTATACGCTGTATTTCTCCCATTCCTTTCCATACTTTGGAACTCTAGGGTACTTGGACGAGTACTCGAGTACACAAGTACTCATCCTCACCAGCACTCCAGAGTACCAAGATGATTCGCTGGTTCCTCCTCCCGTACCTTGTGAAGCTGGGATTCTACTCTTCGCTATTCCCGTGCACTGCTGTAATACTAAGCTAAGCTTCAGCATTAATGATTCGCTGAGTCATATACTATTTTAACATATATATCATAATTTCATACTTTCCATAAATATATTCACGGATTGCATAATAGAAAGTGGAAGGATGTTAAGAAAACCTGATACTATATCAGGAAAGCCAGTACTTAATAGCTTTTTAGGGTGCAGGGAACAAGGGTTCCATCTAGTGAGGAATCTTGTTACTGCAACTGCGGAATGGTCAGGTAAAATTTTATATGGATGGTGTGCAGTTAATTTTGCATTAACTTGATATCATGTACCTCACGTCAGATGTAGTGACGTCTAGTTTATGTGAAATACACGTACACTTTGGTGACGTAAATATAGGAACGTAAATTTTACGTAAACGTTGTTATTTGCATGGCAATCGAAAGAAATTTACATGGTTTGCAAGAAATTGATATCTTGTTTACGTAAACATGTTCCTTGGGTTGGTAGTCAATTTATGTGACTCCTCCTCTTCCACTATTTCGCAGAGGAACATGGCGTGAAATAAAACCTCCTCGGTTTTTCCTCTTATCGAAGAATAACACGAAAGAAGAGATAGGCAAAGAGACGGACCACTCTTCAGGTCTCGTCCATAACAACAGCCCGTGGATGACTTCACGGAACGGAATCTTTCAAGGCCGCATGGAGATTCCCAGGCCTCAATTTCCTGTCCGCTTGTATGCGTAAAAGGAGTTGGAATGACTCTGAACTCTTCGAGCTCGCTAAAACCTCACATACTGGACATTTAAACCTGAAGTCGGACCGAATCTTGCGTCGATGCAAGTGAAGCATCAGATGCCAAAAAAAAACAGTCGCTGCCCAAAAACGCCACTCTTCCTTCGGCACTCCCATGAAAATGAGGATTCCAGAATTTCGAATACGAAGACGCATCCAACTGCTCTTTACGCATCATTTCCTTCGGAAGCTCATTCCGGCGTTGCCCTTTCCACATGCGGGACGTGTGCCTTTAATTTCTGGGAATCCATACCATATCGATGAGAAAACTCATTTTCACTCATTTCTGAGTCACAGGAAAAGCAGAAGAACGTTTCTCCTGTCTGGTAAAAAAAAAAAAAAAAAAAAAAAAATCTCTTCTTTTTTTTTCGGTCCCAAAAGTGACATCATTATCTAGCATTCTCTCCGATAAACTTGTGCTATCGGTGAGCGAAGAGCCAGGAACGTGATGCTTCTCTTGCTGACGCGATCCCATTTCATCCGGAAGTTGATCAGTGATATCGCTGCGATTCGGTGAGATCAGTCGAAGCGATTCATCGCGAGGTAGTCCTCTCCCATCTTTAAAATGGCGTTCATGGCCTCGAAGAAGATAACCATAGTGATCGAGAAAGACATGGACGATCATAATGGCCTTGCGAAGGAAATCTCCGATTCCTTCCAGACCGGATCGTCCTGGTGTGACGTCATCATCCTCGTCGAAGGAGGGAAGTTCAATTCCTGTAAGGGCATCCTCGCAGCCGTCTCCCCCTATTTTCGACAAATGTTCTCGACCGAAGACGTCTCCCAGAGGGAGATGAGACTCGAAGGATTCACAAAAATCGGATTCAAGCCGGTCTGGGATTTTATTCACGGAACGCGAATGGAAGTGGAAGGGGAGGAAGGGGCGATTGCTACTTTTCGAGAGGCGCACGTTCTAGGGATGAAACGTTTGGGGCAAAAGGTCATCCCGACTATTAAGAAGTTCCTGAACCCGAAGAATGCGATCCGTATCCTCCAAATCGCCGAGCGATACGAATGCCAAGACTTGCGGGAAGCCGCTCTTGCAGAAATTTCTCGCCGTCTCAAATACATCGTGCAGACGCGGGAGTTTCTAAGTATCTCATTCGAGACGCTGTCTTCGGTCTTGGATCGAGACGACTTGGGAGTTTCTTCGGAAAAGGGTTTGTACGAGGCGACACGGAAATGGTTGGATCACGATTCGAACCGGAAACATCATTTACCGGATATCCTGGACAAAATTCGTCTCCCTCTCCTGCCCTACGAATACCTGAAATCGGTGCTGTTGAAGGACCCAATCATCTCTCGGGATTCGAGGTGCGTCAGTATCATCACAGATGCAAGGGACGATCACCGCCATACCGTGCCCGAGGAGAAAACCAGACCGCGAGAGACACCAGATTCCATTTGGTGCATGAAGCCCAACGGGCAGATCTATAGCATCGATCCGTATAGTTGGGAAATTTATGAAATAACTCGCAATCCCTTGAGTGCCGATTGTGCCTTTGGAGGAATGGACCGACTACTGTTTGTGACGGGCGAGGGTGAGACGAAGATCTTCGACGTCGAGGAGGGAGAATGGAAGGAAGGGCCACAGCCGACCGAGTACATTTATTCACAGGCGACTGCAGTCTCCCCCGGATCGATCTTCACCTGCGGTGGTTTGAATGAAGAGAACGAAAAAATAAAAAGTGTATTTCGCTTTTCGGTCGAATCATGGGAATGGGTACGACTCGGCGACATGAGGTACGACCGGTGGGGCGCAGGAGCGTGTTATCACGACTCTTGCCTTCACGTCGTTGGAGGATATCCGAACGGTAATAAGCACGAGCGTTTGGACGTGCGCACGTCCCGATGGGAAGAGTTGGCTCAGCTCCCCGAGCAGAGATCTTACCATGCTCTCTCGCCTCGAGAGGATGACCTCGTCTTGGCCGGGGGATATGAACTCGAAGATAAAAAGGAGGCGTTCTTGTACGATAGGAGAAGAAATTCGTGGCGGGAATTGCCGAGCATGAAGGAGGGACGGTCTCATCACGGACTCGTAACTTGGAACGGAAACTTGTACGCTGTTGGAGGATATGAAAATTCATCGGTGGAAGTGTTCGAAGGTACGGAATGGCAAATTCTCCAGAATTATGATGTCAGTGATATCCGGAGAGCTTGCCTCATGATGAATTGAGGAAATGTGTCGATTTCCCTTAGCGACCAATTCAAGAAACACGATTCCTTCCATATATTTTCAAATTCGGATCCCACTCCCAGGGAACGGTATATCTCTCCATCCTCCGGTTAATAGAACGAATTTTCTTGAAATTGAGACAATTCCTGAGTTCTCCATCGAAATTTGTTTCCGATGACGCACGTGTGCGATTTTTTTCCATTTGTAAACAAAAAACTTTGTGCGGAGAAATTTGCATCGAAATTTACATGTCTTGCAAATTATATTTTGCAGAAATGAAAGAACACGTGGGACAAGCTGCAGCAGAATTTTATTTCCCTTCCAATTTTCTTCACTTTTTAAAAATCTTTTTTAGTTTTTTTTTTGCGGTTGACAATCTCCATTCCTAGATATATTATGTCAAAATAATAATGTTATCGTTAGGTTGCATGACGTACAAGCTAGCCGCCATCATGTATATTTAAGGATGTCTGGATGAGATATCTCCGTATTCCACCAAATCGATCAGCCACTGTAAACCACCACTTCAATCTCAACTCATCCCATGAATTCAGTACAGTAATGTCTCCCACATTAAACAGAGAAGATCCAGACGACGATACTAAGGTCGAAGAAGTCATGAATCTGGGAAAAATAACGCCAAGTAGCAGTCTCGGCGGTTAAATTTTTTTTTTTTCCACCTGGTACTTAATAACGCGTATGAGGACCGCTAAATTCCGTTCACCGAAGCAGTGGTAGGGAAAGCATTGAGATGGACCCTGGAGAGGGGAACATCGCTTGAGCCGCTGATGGAATTGGAGTCATGGGTTGCATCGTCGAATGTGGGGTCTCCTGTCATGGCATTCCCAGCACACGTCGCAGTAGTCCTCTAACCTCCACATCTCTCCATCTTGGCATCCAAGGATCCCCGCGCAAATACATCCGCGAACATGTTGACACGACTCTTCCTGCTGCATTCAGCTTCTTCTCTGTAAATATGAACCCACCCTAATCGAAATCCGTTACCTTGAATATGAGCTCTTTCCTCAAAATTATCATCGCTTCCCACGCTGAAATCCAGATGTTTGGACATGAGTTTTTTTTCACCGAAGATGTGAAAACGCTTACGAGAGAAACCCTTTTATACCCATTCGTACACTCACTTTGAAATTGTTCAACTTGATTCATTTTTTAACGCCGAAAACATCGTAATAGGAAAAGAAAGAGCAATTCTCAGCGAAATGAATTCATTTCTTTTGTTGCGGCAAAACAAGGGGAATACTGTTTTTTTATTATATTATATTTAAATGGAAGGAATGCTTGAAACAAATTGTTCGTTGTACAGCGATGGAAGGTTCCACTTGGTGATGGAGAAAGGCTGTGTCCGGAATGGATTCTGAAGTGACCACCAGGGGCCTGTTTCATGGAATTTACAAGCTCTACAAGTTACAAGTTACAAGTAATTGCAAGGGTCGTGTCTCCTTGTTTAACTCTTCCAGCTGGTCCCGCTGGCCTTTCGTACAACTACGACACGACCCTTGTAATTACTAGTAACTTGTAACTTGTAGAGCTTGTAAATTCCATGAAATGGGCCCCAGGACACGCCCATTCGCCACTGCCATGCTTCTTGTCCGTAAACTGGTAAAAATCTGTCTGATGGCCACAAGCCATCCTGGTTCTGTAGAGAAGGGAATGCTCATACCTTCGAGGTTTTCGAGGCATCATGAACAACGGTATTTCCTGTTCATAGTTTTTTTTTCACAATAAGTCTCTTGGCATGTGGTCCTTATTGTACGCTTAATTTACTGTACTTCGCAACTCCTGTGAATACACATTTCAAGATTATTTTATTTCCTATATATTTGGCAAGCATTGGTTGGATTAAATCATAAATTTATCGTACGCGAATGTTAAGTTCATCCTCTGGAGGATTCCCAAAGATTCCAGCAAAAGCATCCATGCTAACGTTTAAACACGTGAAAGCAGTCGGAAGAGAACGGTGTCCATCCCGAGTCGGAAGTTCTCCGATCGAATCCTAATCGAATCCGATCGAATCCTAATCCTAAGCAAGCTTTGGTTAAGGCCGAAGAACAGCTTCGTTGTCGTTGATCAGGTGATAATTTCCCCTCGCGTGCGACCCACGTCACCTCGGTTTCTTTTACATGATGGAGTCGATTTTGGAGCGGTTGGTGTTTGGTATGGGTAACTCTGGAACCATCGACATCATGAATTTCTTCTTATTGATGCGATTTAACGCGAAGGCATTGCCGACGGAATCCGTTCGTGCGGGCGTTCAATAATTAATCGCTTATATGCAACTATTTGAACACATCCGTTTACTGATGGGTGGCTTGTTGGAGAACAAAAAGAAACAAATTAGATGGCTAACTTCAGCTATCGTTTGTAGATGATTCAAAGCGAAATGAATATGAATAATTGACAATCTTCTCAGTTTTATTCACTGATAAGTTTGAATGTTGGAGGAGACGTTGGAGGAGGATCACAATAGGTCCCACCTGGACAAGAGTTTCCGAGGTTGCTGCAGTCTCCTAAAGTTGGGTTGAACCACGTGCCCGGACTACAAGGCTAAAAAAAAGGCAATAAATTGTTTTGCATTTCATCTCGTCTGAAGAAACGGTAATGGCCCAAGTAAAGAATGGCAGGAAAAGATAGTTTTTCTGCGCAGCGAAAACAACAGGATGGAAAGGAAAAGTCAACAGCATTGGTGTTCCATTAAATTCCACTATATTACCCTCACCCTTACATCCGCGCATCTATATATATATATATATTTGTATAACAAAATTATGATAATGTAGCAGAGCAAGCAATTCTATTTTAATAATATAATTACTCGATTAAGGTGTTTATTGCAAATACGAAAAATCGGATAATCGCATAATCTAGAATGCAGTCGTTTTTGCGTAACTCGCCCTTCGGTGAAGAAATTTCTTTGTCGAAATTAGGAAAATAGAAAGGAAAACGCAAGAACCGCGGCAACGCGGTCAGAATGCTGCAAAAAGAAGTAGCAAGGGTTTCATGAAAATGTGGGAAAGAAAACCTTCATTTAGGGAAGATGCTGCTGTACTGTGCGGCTGCAATACGTGTGTGGTATGTCTGCGTGCGCATAATTACTGATGTAATATATTTTTTTTTACCAAGAACGTGGACTCGTTGGGGCAGATGTAATAGTAATTGCAGCAGCAGGGATGAGGAATGGTGTTCCCTTCCCCAGGGAGGCATTCTTCCCCGGGCCGGCCGCAGTCGCACGTCGGGTCGTGACATTCCGAACCGTCCGTCGTCGTCGCGGTGGCATCTTCTGTTATTCTTCTCTTCGTTGTCGAAGTACCCGTATCTATGGAGCGAAGAAACACGATCGGTTGGAATTCCGGCATACGAACCTTAAATCTTCAGACTTCATTAATGAAACGACGAAATAAAAATTAAAATGAATTGACAATGTGTAAAAAAGGTGACTAGAATGTTTGAAACTCAGCAAATAAAAGTAAAATTTGGCAAAAGGGGCGCTGGGTGATGGAGCTGATACCTAAGGCGGCAATGCACCGTTGGCACAAATCCACGCATCAGATCTAACTAGAATGCAACATTTGCGTCAAAGGGTCGTTTGATTGCGCCAGTTCGAAATCTTGACAACCCCCCTTCAAGGCATTAGCCAGTAGGGTTGAATAGGGCGACCCAATCAAAGCATAACTGAATTTCACGACGAGCTAGATGGACATGCACAAACAAGACACTTTGGAAGAGGAACATGCGGCCAGTAGGTTAAAGTTTGAGGCCGGAAGTAGAGCTTAACGTATTGGATTAGCATTAGCATATAGCCTAGGTGTGCCTATTCACGGATTTGGATATGAACCCTCGCGTGTGTGGCCCTCTTTTTGTCAACAATCGATTCACTTTGTTTGTCAACAATCGATCCATGAGCTAAGCAGGCTGGAATGGCACTGTCTGCTCTGGTCGGTAATATCGATTCATCGACTCGTGACCGCTGACGCCTTTCTCGCAGTGAGCGAACGTAGTTAAGATTCACGATTAAAAAATTATTAAAAGTATTATTTCTAGTTGCCAGTTGATAATAATTTGTCAGTTTAATAAGGTCGACATTTAATGGTATGTGTACGGATGAATTTCCCCCCAAAGCGTTCATTTCTATTTGCACAACAACTTTCGCGGTCAGGTCAACGACTTTTTACGTTACGTTTGGAGAGGAAAGAAACTCAAGAGAACGAAGTCCACGATTTGATGGGAAACTCAATATTCTCTTCCCTCTCCAGTCCTTAAACACTAAACATACCATGAAATGTCGGCCTTATTAAACTGACAACTTACCATCAACTGACAGCTAGCAAGAATACTATGACGAAGACACTGCATTAAAAAGTCTGCATTCTCATCGGGCGTGATTAATGTGACATTTTATGAATGGACTTCGAACTACTGTCTCTTTTATTCCAGGCGACTTAGACCCTTGAAATTAAAATAAAATAAAAACAAATTGTGAGGCGTTTCCAATGCGATGAGCAAAAATGATGAGCTAGGAATTTCCGCAGCCGGTTTCCTGAGGGAGAAATTTTCTGCTTTGGCACAAACGAGAAACATTGTTCAATAATTTACTGATTTTAATGAAAACCCTTTATAGGAGATGGATGAGCACAATCCTCACGACAGTCCTTTAAATTTGAATTCTGTTCCTTTGGAATCCTTTCAATTACTTTTGCTACATCTCCATTATTTTGTCAGTTTTTTTTTAATATTTATTAATCCGCTTACCAAAAGCGCTATATGAGTGAACGCATTGCGATGAACCCTGGAGATGGGAAGATCGCTTGAGCAGCTGATGGAATTGGAGTCCTGGGTCGCATCGTCGAATGTGGGGTCTCCCGTCACGGCATTCCCAGTACAGGTTGGGGGATTTTCCCACCCTCCACGTCTCGCCGTCTCGGCATGCAATTCCGAAGATCCCTGCACAAATACGACTTTCGTTAAAATAACGTTCATTATTCTAATATTTAAAAGTAATCATTTAAAAGACTCGGTATTTGTTCTTCTGACCTGGAAGGAGGAGGATGAGTCCAGCCCAGACTTGCATGGTGGCACGAGAAGCGACGGAGCACTTGTGAATCCTCATCCTTTAGTCCACTTTTTTTTTCTCTTATCTTTCGACGGAGAAATGGTGCATTAACTTAAAAGTCGAAAGATCTCCTTCTTCAGAAAATATTTTTCAGGCCGCGAAGACGCCAATTCACCCTCCAGATGAATACACCATACTTTCTAGAAATAGACCTTTAAACAAGGCGGAAAGAACCTTTTTTTTGAAGTTTAGATCTCTCCGCGTTGCAGGGGGTCTACCCGGTTATCAAAACCGGTTTTGTGTTATCTTCAGGTAAAGCGCTTTCGTTCCTATCACCATCGCTTCGCACACGCGGAAATCCGGATCGTTACCTTTTTTCTTTTCCATAGTGTGCGATCGCTGTAACCGAAACCTTTGAAGAAAACGAACTCTGTCCGGTCCTCCACCAACACGAATCTCGCAATGGCGAGTCGCGGGAAGGACTGGGTCGGACGCGCATGCGCGATGTGGTCAGCGTCCTTTGGGTTTCAGGGGTGCTGGTGCCTTTCCCGCCCTGACCCAATTTTAATTCAAATTTCGCAATAATAAATGTCAATTTCGGAGTAAATTCGCTATAATCCGTACTTAGCCGATATCTTTGTCCACATCTACCCGCTTGCCGCTTTCCACGATGACCAGGTCATGAAGTACAGTGAAAACCATTTTTCTAAGGCTTTCTCTCCGCTCTTCGACCCTCTCCCCCTTCTCTCTATGGGACTCACTAACGTTAAGATTAGACCTGACTCACGGACTGTCTTCAGGTTGGGCCTGTGCCTACCTTTTTCCTCCAAAAGAATCTCAACCCTGGATTATTGGGGCCAATTAGGCCTATACCTAGGTAAAGGTCGATCTCTCAAGTTCGAGATACCTCGGTGAGGAATGGAACGTTCGGCCGATTGCAAGCCAATTCCGACTTTCACGAACCACATCCCAAGCAGCACGCTTCTTTCCGCCTCTGTCGTGACGAGCGGGATCGTCGCGAGTGCGACAGAGCGGCATTACGAGCTGGTGGGCCGGCAGAACATCGATGGCACTTGCCCAACGTCCAGGGAAAACGCAGGGCCGGCAATGGGAAGCTCACCCAAGGACGCTGAGATGGGCTGGTCACCGCCATCTCTTGGCAGTTCGTCGAATCACGCAGGGTCGAGGACAGGGACATGGTAAATATACCTAGACTGGACATGGCGGTCGAAGATCTCGCGCCGATTTGAAGCGCTGGCGGCCATTACTGATGGCATCAAGGAGACGATGAGACCTGGGATTCACTGAGGCGCACGGTAGTCATGGTCAATGTGTTCAGGATTCGGATGCTATGAAAGACCACTGACTGGGCTGGGTATCACGTCTTACAATGATGAATCGGGTTTGATTACTATTGACACTTTTGCGGGGTCTAACCTTAGGTGTGGCGGAATTTTTAATGATAGGACTTTGGCTAGGACTTGGCAGGAAAAATGAAACATTTTCTTTGCGTCTAAAATCCACTTCTCAAACACCCCAAATATATGAATACATTTTAAATGGAAAAATAAGGAGCCCAATTGCAAGGGCTGCTCATAGGCCTAAAGTAAAACCTTACGTTAGCATGTTTTGTTGCATATGCTGGCAGAACTAATATAGGCCTAGGCCTAACTTGCTTTAAACTGCCCCATTTTGAATATGTGCTGCTGGAATTCCTTTTGCTTTGGTGATTCGCTTCTCAAGCTTGCCTCTTTTGATGAGAGCTGCTATAAACAGTAGAATCAAAGTGCCAAAATCCAAAAAGATGTTCACTTTCGAAAAATGCAGTTGATTGCGAGGAGTCCAGGAATCTTGGAGTGCAACTCACATCTTTATCTTCCATTTTGAACCCTTCGAAAACCTGTTGCTACACTCAAGATCGTGTCATTCCAGGTATTCCATGAAGGAAAATTTTGGATTATTTCAAGTTTGTTGAAAAACTGTGCCGGAAGTCGTCGTAGATCCACTGAATGATTCACACTATCCGGTTCGAACCTGGCCAGTGAAAAAGTTCCAGAACACGGGAAAAATCAGCCAGGCCTGAGGTACAAGGACATGAAGTCTTCCATTTTGGTTCTCTTGGGTCGTCACGTCCTTCTTACCGATGAAATCCGACTGGGTGAAGCTGGGTTGCAGACCAACCTCACTGTGAATTGGACATTGAAATGTCCGGTGAATATGAGACATTTCATTTAATACGGTACGAGCAATGAGACATCCCCATCACGTTCAAAATGTCTCCATGGAAGCTATGAAGTGGATGATGTCGTTTGCGCCGAGTGTCTGATCGGTCGACATCGATAGTGTCATTTTCATTTTGTGAGGTGGGGGCCCTCCGTGTGCAGAGGAGAGTTTCATTATCGGTATACATAAGAGTGCGTGTGTCGTGCAGCTCGTCATTAAAGAATTCATAATGCATGGACTGAGAGGTTCGGAGAGTCTCCCACGGGAGGACGGGGGAGGGGGGCGGGGTCGGTGCGTCGTACGAAGGCTCCCTTTGAACAAACGAAACACAGATCATCGCGTCCATTGATTGGGGTACGTCCATCGGGGTCAACTGATTCATAATAGATGAAGGGGTTCCTAGTAGTTCGTGGGCGAAGCTACAGGTCACTTTTAGAGGAGTATCTATCAGTTGGACGAAGCGTCGAGATCGCACAGGTGACACCGTCGACCTCACAGGTGACACCGTCGACCTCACAGGTGACACCGTCGACCTCACAGGTGACACCGTCGACGTCACGAAATACGAAACCGGACCTTCCGGCTTCTTCGGGTTATTTCATGCCGAGAAGTTTTTTTCCTGGGAACGAGTTCCTGTTTGAGCGTGATGTTATGGCCGGCCGAGGAGAGGAAGAGAATGAGACGCCGTGCTCTTCGTTCAACAACACGTGGCTTCGATGTGCCGAGGAAACCACCATTAATGGACTCTTGCACGCCGTCCGATATCAGAATCCTCTACGAAAACTTGTCTGTGAAATATTTTAGTACCGATTTCAATTCCACTAATTTTGCTGGCTCGCCTTGCCTACTTTGGTCTATTTCAAATGGTTTCCACGATCTAGCTTTGGTTCTCGCTTTTCGTGTCGGGGATGACCCTGACGACGCTCTCGGTGTGGGGAATCGCGAGCGACTACCTGAGCTACCCGATCGTGACGACGGTGAGCGTGAGCCCAGAGCCGAGCCTGGAGTTCCCCGCCGTCACCGTCTGCAACAGCAGCCCCGTCGACTGCTACCGCCTCGCCAAGTTCCGGTCGGAGTACCCGCGGCTGTGGCGGCTGAGCGGGTGCCGGGTGCGGTTGGACCGGGGGCTGTTGGACTGGGTCCGGAAACGTCCCAACGCCGACCTCGGCCTTCTTCGTCAGGCTTTGCTCAGGTGCATTTCGAGATGTTTCATAGTCCGATTCAAGTGAATTATTCTGATCCGTTTGAACCGTGGCAAGCATGGCCGGATTAAGGGGGAGGGGGGGAGCAAAGGGGGGCAGTTACCCCGGGCGCCACTCTTCCAGGGGCCCCCGAAGGATATTAAAAACGTTAAGTTAAAAAAGTATTGTATTTGCGTAAAGTAGAGGGGGGGGGGGGGGGGGGGGCAGGAATTCACTTGCCCCGGGCCTCGCAACTTCTTAATCCGGCCCTGGTGGCAAGCATGAAGGAGTCAGCCTGCGCGTATCTGCTTTCTCTTGGCTGATAGTTTTCGAGCGGAGAAGGAAAAGGAGGGGACTCTCAACGAGGTCTTCTATCAGATCGGGATCCGGAACGAGTCCTACTTCTTACCTAAATCCAGCTCCTCCCTGTGGGATCTGGTTCAGGGAGACCTTGGTCTTATCGATGCCCTCTTTTCCCTACTCTCGGGTGAATTCTTATCGGGGAACTTAACGGTTCTCTTATCTCTCGGGTCTCCTGGTGAGTCAGCTTTTGTAAATAATGAATGCTCGATGGTTGGGTGGTCCATCGACCGACTGCATTAAGACAGCGATGTCCCGCTCCGGCTGATGAGACTTTCATGATCACGCTTTATCAGTGAGATTCGGAGAAGAAACGTTGGAAGTATGGCTTTACCTGGTAGAGATCACGTGATCTGTGTCGCATTTATCTCGTCATTAATTCCCAGAGCCCGAATGAGTATTAGGAATGAGTCAAAATCCGATTGCTGGCGTCGTTCTTGGTGAAAACAAAAAAAGAAAAACTGAGAATTTCTGGTGTCATGATTTTATTCCTCAGCGAGAATTGTGGAATTTTTTTTCGTTTGTGCTGCGGTCTTCTACGATGTATTCTTCTATTAGGAATATACATCGTCATCAAATAAAGATATTTTCGGGACCAAGAAGAGTCGAAATCTTCCCCCACAATCCAATCAATAATGAAAATCTTGCTGTAAGTTGAGAACGCGCATGACGCTCTTGAACGCATTCGTGCATGGCAAAATAAGGTTTTTGCAATGCTTTCCTCGCTAATCCATGCGTTTCAAACTGCATCTGAGAAGCTTCTTTGAGAATGTCGAGTAAAGGTGGGATTTCTCGTTCCTCAAGGTCCTACGGCCACGGAGAAATTCAAGGATCTTCTACCTCCTCCGCCGTTTTTTCCCTTCCCAGAGGTAAGCACGCTCAGGAAAGTCGATATTTGGTAGCAGTGAAAGTAAGAAATCGACTAAAATTAGACCTAATATCAGAAATGCCTACGGAGTAGACCGATTACATTCCATGATGGATCTTAGTTAATATTGTGTGCATGAAAAATTGTTATCAAGAGTGATGAAGAAATTTTCCATGCCGAATAGGCGGGAAAAGAGAAACGATGGACCCAGTTAGAGAACCTCTTAACTTCGGAGCCAAGACATCTGGACCTCCCCGGGATGTTTGAGAACTGGAGCGTCGAAGCGTCCAGCGAGTTCAATCAGGTCCCTCTCGTTCCCCCCCACCCCCTCCAATAGCGACGACGAGGGTTAGAGTATCGCAAGGAATTTTTTTTTTAGAAACGGGATTTCATGGTGGAATTCTTGGGGATCCCGGAGAAGATCCAGGAGTTGGTGGTGCATCGCTGGAATCACCTCATCATAGACTGCAGCTTTAAGGGGCAAAATTGCTACTCCGAAAAGTCCGTCTCGACTCCGTTTTCTTTTTTTTTCGTTAATTCGCTGCCCAATGTGTCTACAAATCGAATGCTTCGTCCAGGAACTTCCTGCAGTTCAGGGCATCGTACTTGGGGGCGTGTTACGCGTTCAACAGTGCCTTCAACCAGCACGATCCTCTGGCCGGGAAACGGCGAGCCACCGTGGCCGGCGACGATGGTCTCCGCATCGATGCATCCCCCGGAAACTCTTTTAAAATCTCGTCTGACGTACGCGACAATCGCAGGTCTGGTGCTGGAGCTATACCTGAATCAGGAGGATCACCTGGACTCGGTGATGGTGCAGAGCGCAGGCGCCCGCGTGGCCCTCCACCCTCCTCGCGCCTTCCCCAATCCCATCGAGGCCGGACTGGACCTCCAGCCGAACACAAGGACTTCCTTCGCTCTCGCTTCTGTCTCTAACTCTCTTCTCTTCTTTTTTTTGGGAGGGATTTTGGGCCTCCTCCCAGAATTTGCCGAACGTTTAATTTAATATCTAAATCTGAGATTTACTCTGAATGTAGATTTAAAAGAAGGGCTGAAAGTAAAGTGGTCTATCTGCAAAAAATGTCTGAAAAAAGCGTCGCTAGTTTTGGGCTTATAAGACCTTGCTCCTTTCATAGAAAATTATAGTTTTTGGAATTAAGTTAAGGATGAAGTGATCTATCGATACTTACCACTTTTTTCGCGTGGAGCTCTCGGAAATAATTTTTTGCAGATAGACCACTTTGCCTTTCGACCCTAGACCACTTTGCCTTTCGACCCTTCAAATATGAAGTACGTATTTACATCTATTTTGGGACTCTCCTTTCTTGCAGACCATTATTTGATTAAGTTATGATCAAAATGCACCATTAGCACCGAAGAGGAACATCCTTCGTTTTCGACTGCTTTCAGATTATATTCATATTAAAATTTAGCACCGACAATTAACAGGCTCCTTGATAAGCATGCTTTAAGCTTAAGATACCCTTATGTTTTACACATCTGAGCCTGAATCCTTTCCCTTCAAGTTCAAGTGAATGTTTTAACTGAAAAATCCGATATATTGCACTCAAGCGGTTGGATAGAGGGGAGAGACGAAAGTGGAATGCTTACCTTTTCTATTCCCAAGACTATTTCTTGCACTTTAAAAGATCAGACTTTTTACCTCGTAAATAGTTGCGAGGTGTTTCTTCAGTTTTCGCGTTTAGCTGGGCCAGAAGAGCTGCTGGAAGGAATTCCTTCTTGTTCTCATACTGTCAGTCAGAGATAGTCCGGCTGCCAAGTCCGTATCGAGACGAGTGCATCGGATCGTGGAACGAAACGGATTTCCTGCCCTTCTACCGGGGAAACCGGCGACCCAACAACGTGACGCCGGACTACGACCTCGTCGTGAGATTCGTCTGGTCGTTCCACTCGGTCGTGTTGGGAACCGATGAGATCGTCAGCGATGAGGTGTCGATGTCTTTCAGCAATGCAACCGGATGTGCTCATCGGTGAGGGTGTCGTCCGCGTGCGGGTGCCGTCCGCTTCGTTCCGAGTCGGACGAGTTTCTCTATCGCGGGGAGTCCTACGCTGGCTTCAGGAAGCAGGCGATCTGCAACATCACGCACCTTGGTATTCCCTTCTCGAACCTCCAGATTTTCCTTTCTCTTTTCCTATCGGGGGAGGGAGGGACATCATATGGGATGGGAATCTGTGCAGACGAGGAAGGGGAAAGATGCGAAGGAGGAAGTGACCAGCAGGACATGTCCATCTGCCACTGCCACGCTTCTTGCCTGTACGTGCTAAGGAGAGTCCTCAAAAATCGAGTGCTTAGATGTTGGAAGCCATCCTGATTCCGTAGAGAAGTGAATGCAGAATTAAGTAAATTTTAAGGGCATCGCGAAGAGACGACACGGCTTAACTGTATTTTTTTTTCCTTTCGTTTTCTATGCATGTTGTCTTAATTATACATTTAATTTGGAGCACTTCGCAGCTCGTGTAAAGATGCTCTTTAACACCTTTCGTTTCTCACACGATCCATCTCAGCCTATGAAGAGCCTAACGAAGCCTGCTTTTATCCACAGGTCCAAGTCGTACCGCATCACCACGTCCATAGCCACTTGGCCCTCGACCAAATACATGGTAATTGTTATCGATGTGACGAAACCGAGCATTCGATTTTCGATGATTCCATGTCGTTTCTATGAAACCTATAAAACCGTCTTTGCACAGAAATCCACCCTTGAGAAAGAAAGAAAAGAAAAACATTCCTCTCCCCTACAAAATCCTCATCTCCCCAAACTGAAAACCCTCCTTAACCACTTGGGGACGGGATTAATTTTGGCCAAATTGGCCTTCGAAGGGACTAATTTGACAAAAAAAACCACACATTTTTGAGATGTGGATTGTATTCAACTAGTAGTGCAATTTTACATGGTAATTCTTAACTAAGCCTTAGGGGCATCCCCATTGTTTGCCGAACTGCAATCATACTAACGTGTTTCAGTTTGGGAAAATTTGCGATCATGAACGTCATCCGTCCTCAAGAGATTATAAAAAGAAAACTAAAAGTGCGTACTTCCCTCGATGTCTCCCCCAGCGCCGCTACGCGCGGAAGGTGATGGAGCGGCACCTGACCACGGACCTCCCCGACCTCCCCCCTCCCAGCTCCCCCCTCTCGGGTCTGCTGACGGAGGTCGTCCGGCAGAGGATCCGGGAGGAATTCCTCCGCCTCGACGTCTCGTTTCAGACCCTGGACCTGCACTCTGTGGCCCAGCATCCGAGATACGACGTGAGGAATCGACTGAGTCCTGGAGTTTCGAGCTTCGGTTCGATGTGTCTGCTTAGTATTATTTGGAACGACGTGAATTACGTGAGATTCTGTAGTGCCCCAGTGTGCTCCTGAATTGGAACAGGAAAGGATAGCATTTAAGGCACCTTGCCAGGTTCATGTAAGTTCATAACTAACATAAGGTTCATGACTAAGAACCCATTGATCTTTTCATGACGAAGCATTAAGACGACACGAAGAGAAATGAAGATGAAAGGAAGACCCTTGGTGCTCTTTTAGTCGAGCACTAGTAAGTTATTGAGAAGGTTTTAAGGAGCCACACTATTAACACTAATATTGACAGCGACGAATTGAACCTGAACCATGATCGTATGAAAGACATGAATTGAAACAGTCCTTGAATGCAGCGAGAAATCGAAGCCGGAAATTTAATTAATTCAAGAAATTACGTTACTCGACTTCGCACGTCGAATAAAGCAGCCGCGAATATGGAGACTGTCAGGTTTAATGCAAAAGTAGACCTAAGCCTAGCCAAAAAGATCTCAACTTTACCTTGAGTGCATTACGAATGCCCTCGGCGGATGGTTTTAGGAAGCATGTACTATGTTCATAATCCTTCAAAGACCGTTTATATCCCGCATCTTCGTTGTTTTTATTATTATTATTATTATTATTTGAAATCTACTGTAACTTTCCTCGTTATCGTTCTAGATGTTTAATTACCCTCGTATAACTTGTGGTGGGACAAGAGATTAGTCCTTAACGTCACGCCTTCTGATAGTTTTAAAGACCATCTCCGCATCGATCTGATTTGTTTATGCTCATGCTTTTAAATTAGTTTAAGAGCCTGGTGAGCACGATCGGAGGGGCAATGGGAGTCTACCTCGGCCTCTCCATCGTGAATTGCGTGGAGATCCTAGAGTCCCTCTTCTTCCTCCTCTTCGCGCTTCGCAGTCTCTGCCCGAAGTGGAAGCGTGCGATCGTCTCTCCTGGGGATGGGAAGCGTCTGTGAAGCGTCTGTGAAGCGCTCTCTTTCGCGCGTTGACGCCGACACACGCCGTGCCTCCCTTCGTTTTGCTTCTCACCTGAGAATAAAGATCTGTACGCGTACGTTTGTGTCTTGCTCGAGGGTGGCGGAATTTAGACTGAGTGATAAAAGAGACGTGAGAAACGTATCTCCTCGGGAACACTGACATTTGGACCGACGACTTTTCTGGAAGCGCCTGTCCTCGATGTGTTTTCCTCCTCTTCTCACGAACCTAATTCCATCTTTCTTTCCCATCGGTACAATGGGAAAATGGTAGATATCGCGATCGGTCTGTCACTTCCGCCTTCCCCTCCTTTTTTTCATACCGCCTGTCTACAGTGTCCGGTTGATATGGAAACTGTAGACTCAGTAACTGTAGACTCAGTGCGCATGTTAAGTCTTCAGCCAGGGCTGGGGTGCCAGTAAACGACTAAATCTTCCAGGAGGCCACAAGGCATTACCAGGCAAGGCAGCGGTTTCAGAAGGAGAGGTAAGGGGTAGAAGGAGGAAATTCACGTCAAGGGAGGTTAATAGGACCAAAGATGCGCTAAGGTGGGTTGGAGGAATAGACTCCCAACGCATGCTTTTTCCACACTTTCACGAAGATACTAGTTATTCACACATGAAATTCTTAATCCCGTCTAGGGTTGCCACCCTTGAATTGAACAAAATATGGACAATTATTTGAAATATACCCACGGTCACCTTAAGCCAAGGCGCCAATCAATACTATGAGCGTGGCCTACTGCGTTTGACTTATGGAAAATAACGATATTAGCTATTCAGCTTTATTAAGTAATAAAATCTCAAGTTTAAAATATGGATAAAACAGTGTCCTTGCGTTCAGTTTTCAAAATGAATTATGCATTTGAAATATGTACTGTCCTTACTAATTATGAACGGGTGGCAACCCTAGTCCCGTCCCGTCCTGTGACAGACTAAGTTCTGTCACGGGATGTCACGTCTCATGCAGTGCTCTAACGCAAAGCTAATAGCAGTTTCACTATTTTCCTCACTCAATGGAGTCGAAAGAGCGAACACTTACATGCAAGGAACTCATCGGCATCCTAAGCCCTGTATTTGACCCATGGCCCAATACTCCTCAGGGTGAAGATCTGGTAAGATAAGGCCTCGGAAACGAAGGAAAGGGAACTCCAGGGAGTAGGAATGGTTTGAGAATACGGGAGCATTTCTCTTGACACTCGCCCAAATGCACAACTCTTTTTCTCCATTGGAGTCCATTAATTCTTAAATGACCGTTAACTAAAGGGCGTTTCAGCATTCGGGCCTAAACACTCAGAAACAGAACAATTTCCCCCCCCCCCCCCCCTTTGGCATAGATTAGATGAGAATGGGTAGTTCGAGGAAATTAACGCTCTACCCATCTCCCTTGCAGCAAGAACATCTGAATCATCTCAAGACCAGTCTATCCTATTGCGAGTGTCCTAAAGCAGCGCATGAACATAGATATGGAAATGGTTGCATGGGCACAAATGCCCAAGAGAATCCCACAATTCTTGCCGATTCTTGCGATTCCCCTGGAGGATATGAAGGGAGAGGAAGATCATCACCTTCCTGAGGGCCGTACTCACAAATGGGTTAGAGTTATTTTTACTAAAAAGGTTGACCTCGTCAAAATGTGGTATTCTGAGATCTTGTTCGAGTCTAGTCAGAATCTACTTGATCGCTTGAGGATTTCTGTCTCCTAATCGCAATGAAGCAATGGAATCCTCCTACATGCCTCTGATCAGAAGTTAAAAACGTACTTCTCGATGAAGAAACCAGCGCTCACTCCCAGACCAGGGTTTCTGGTCCTCTCACACCTGATCTGTCAAAATGGTCCAAGTGTTCAGGTCTACCATTCTGTCCATTTTCTCTAGTTTTCTGTTTAGAAATAACTTTCTCGCTACGCATGGTATGATGGTAACCTGACAGCTAATCAAGAGGGATGTATCCCTACCAGGCAACAACAAACAAGCCAACGAAGAAAATACAGTATGTCGAATTGGTCCATGTACTTTAAAAAAAATTTTCGTCTTTAGTTTCTGCAGTACCTGTTAGCGAATAAAAAGCAATGCCATAGGAGCCAACACACCTCCAGAGGAAGGACAAGGGGTGACATGTAGCAGATTCGTTTAACTTTAAACGGATCTGACTATAATAATGAGTCATTTCAGGCGTCTAAGGGAATAAGATTATCTCCGATTCCCATAGGAGACCATTATGAAATCAGGCTAGTTTATGTTTAACCGATCTGCTGCATGTCACCACGAGACGGCTTTTGGTTCCCACATGTATTGTCTTTTATTGGAATTATTGCAACAACAAAATATATAACTCGAGGGGCTCCCAACGTTTAATGGTAGGGGAGATCACATCACCGGATCTGGCTAATTGATCGAGATCACAGTCACAATCAAAAGGAAAAAAAAACGCATAACAAGGTACGTATGACTCATAGGTTCAAGTAATATCGTTCATCATTGTTACTGGCTTTGGCAAAGCCAAGTTTTCGCTTGATGGCAAGCATTCTCTTGGGTCGGAAGAGAGCAGCGTGGAGGAGGAAGACGGCGATGCCCACCGCGATGAAAGTAGCAATCACTATTCCGAAGATGGCAGCCCCTGACATCCCTCCTTTCTCACCATTTTCGTTTCTTTAAGGAAAAAAAATGTTTGAGATGAACTTGGATGGATTTTTGGATTATTTTAATCCTGACAGTCGGCGGGAGAAAAGAATTTGCTTCCGAAGTGTTTGGTTATGGAAAAAATTGAATCTCAAATTGCAAACTTTATTGCTCAGTTTGTCAATTTTGCCTTTATCCTCTGACTTACAGGACCTACATGTGAAACCGTAATGCAACCTGGACTCAAATCCTGTAATATGCATTTCACGTCCTATCTCCCCCGTCAGATTAAACAAAAAAAAAACTATCAAGCCCAAGCTTACAGACTTGAGGAAGTCGCAGACTCCATGCCACTTATCAAATCCATACCCAGCATGTAAAAAATCCTACTATTGATTGCTTTCATCTCTTTTTCTTCAAGTGCCAGGTTAAGAGCGTTCCCTGTTGTTCTATCCTATTATTGATCTCCCAAGAAGTCGACTTACGCATGCAAGAAAATTTGACGGGAACATAATTAACAGTAATGATGTCGCCATGTCGTCAGGTCAGAATTAATTTGTTCTGAGTCCAGATCTTTGACTTTTAGCCATACATGCCATTTGACATAATCAACTAAATTCTTAGTTTGACGCGACAGGTCGCGCATTAATTTATGAATCTGTGAACGTCATTTGCGACTCTGCAAACTTAATACCAGGTGCCCCAAAAATAAATTTCATCTTGAAAAAAAAAAACTTCATTTCAGGAATGGCTTTTGGCCACCACCCTTTCGAACACATGGCACATCGTATCTTGCGGTGCAACCAAGTTGGTGGGCACCATGCGGAGAATTCAATTTTTCTCTGAGGGTTAATTCGGTATATGTTTGTGCTAAATACAGTTTGTTTACAATATATTAATGAAGATTATTAAAATGCAACATTTTTTGGGGCACCTGGTACATCTTTTTGTTTCAATGCAGCAAACACCGATGAAGTTCATGTGGCCCAAACTTTCAGTTCTGAATATAGAACATCACCTGACTACATACTTCCACGCATTACAGTCAGAATCACTGCCTGGCACGAATCATGATAAAGTTATCAGAGCACGGAAATCGATGAATCAAGAAATGAGATGGCAACAGCTTCCCAAGCAAACACACATACCTCGGGTTAGGAGAACCTCGCAGAGGTATCCACGGGGAGGCTCCTCGCAGTTGACATCGTTCCAAAATCCAGTAGTCACCATTTCCGCGCAAATTTCCCCACCCCCGTGTCCATTCGGCTCGCCTGTTCCCCAGTGAGAATAGCTTGCCTCCGTTCCATCGTGCCATGTCCAATTGGTATCTGAAGAGAGCCGGGAATTCGAGATGGACATAAATACATGGAGTGAATCCGTCAAGGTAAATAGATCAAAACTTGATCTTATTCTCTCTGAAAACTAAGTTCAAGAGGTGGTTGAATTGGGAAATCAAGAAGATGGATATATGAAAAGTTGGTGTTTTACGATCCTCACTCGCTCTTTGCCAAAGACATAAATCCCCCCTCCGCAACAAAAAGATTTTAAAACTGATAAGTCATATTCCAGTCCATCGAGGGAGGTACTGAGTATTTATGATGATACTTGACATGTTGAAAATGGGATATTTCGAAAATTTCCTATGACAGCATCATGAAATCCTTTACGTAATGGGGAGTGCTAAGGCCGCCATACTTGATCCAATTCTTGTTCGACCGAAAATCGAATTGCGTGCAGGCGTCTTCATGACCCGTTTATTTCTCCTCTCCTGTTTTCCACAAGATTTGTGCCTTTTGACCTGAAGCATTCTTGCATCATAAATCAGCAGAATTGTTAAAACGAGTTAAATAATTTTCCTACCCCCCCCGAAGAGTCAAATGAATGTCCGGACTCAAGTTGGAAGGTGTTTGGGGATTCCTGCTATTTGCCCAAGCCAAATATCCCAGTCTCTTTAACCGATGCTGTCGACAAGTAGGTGCCAATTAGTGGATTTAATAATTCCCCCCCCCCCCCCCCCCCCCCCGGTTGACTTGCTCTGTAAAGAGTGGAAAGGTGAGACTTGCCCTTGAGCCACCGGAGTCCGATCCAGATATTCCCATCCTTGACCTCTTCGATGAGTTTCCATATGAACGTATTCTCCTCATCATCGTGAATTATGGCCAGATGACCCCCAAACACCTCACACCTGATACCATTATAGCACATCACATCCAACGAAATTTCTGAGACTGCTTCTTCCATTCACTCCCACTAATTGGCACCTACTTGTCGACAGCATCGGTTAAAGAGACTGGGATATTTGGCTTGGGCAAATAGCAGGAATCCCCAAACACCTTCCAACTTGAGTCCGGACATTCATTTGACTCTTCGGGGGCAGTCGTGACCTCTACCTCATTTAGTCACCACACCAACAAATCCAGCGTTACCTCAAGAGAAACCTAAGTCTTTCGGCAACAGTTACCCAAAAAGAGCATAGACGAACCTTGAAGCTGCGGAGCCTTGCAGAGATATCCACGAGGCGAGTAGCAGTTGGCATCGTTCCAGTAACCATCAGGAAGCATTTCTCCACAGTCTTCCCCACCCCCGTGTCCATTCGGCTCTCCTACTTTCCAGTTGTTATATTTAAACCCTGTCCCGTCGTCCCATCTCCAACTGCCGTCTGTGAGGGGAAGGCACACGACATAGAACAATACTTCCATCGAAGAAACTAAGTTTAAAAATAATGCTACGGAGTCAAGCTGCCCGTTTTATCTCCTTTTGATGTGTCCCTGTTTTACTCTTACGATGTGAAGTATACCGGGAGAGTACTTTGCCTCAGGTGCCAGGTTATCACTATCACCTGCATTTGGCCTCTATATCACTTTTTTTAGGACGAAATATCATTGACCTTTCGGGTAGGGCCAGAGACATCGTGGGTCCGGATGGAAGGGTCCAGAAAAGTTCACGAAGAAGTTAGCATGCAATTCTTGTATTTCCTTTCCGATTCTAGTCTCTTTAGGAATAAATGACTGGATGTCCCTGAAGTCCGTAGGAAAGGTCATTTCCTCTCGGAGGATTTCTGCGACTATGGGGAATGAGGGGAGGAGAAAAGGCGTGACGTCGGTAAGGCGAAGTGGTAGTCAAGGAGCTAAGGTTCACTGGTCAGTGCGGGACATCGAAGGGATACGGAGACTCAGTCGAGAGCCTTCAGAGGTCGGTCAAGAATTGCCGGCACGACACGCTCGCTACAGACGTCAGTGGTGTTACACGTCGCCAGGAGATATGAGAAAAAGGCGGAGGCGAGATTGGATTGCCTTCGAGCCTTATTCCAGAGAGGGGAGGTTAAGGTAAGTTAACACGGAATGTAAGTACGCGGCCATTAGAATCTTCTCGCTTTGGTCCTTCTGGCGTAGTCGCGGGCAGTACTCTTATCTTTCGGCAGGAACTGCAGATTGTACTTCACTATCTACACTCTTTACATCTTTCCCTAATTACTTACCCTTGCCCAGTTCCTTAACGGTTTCTAATTCGTATCAATCTTATTTCACGCAGATTAGCCAGGATTATGAATCTATCTGTTCGATTAACTTTAACCCTCCCGGGCATCAACGTCCACAGCAGCGGACGTCTGTGACTTGCGAACTCTTCAGCCTGGATACACGCGATTCAAAACTTCTGGGGCATGCAGTTCACATGATTAACATAATCTATTCAGTGGTGCCACCTAACGGTTGAATATACGACAACTAAGACAATTACCACACTAAGCATTAAACTAATAAAAACATATTTTGGTTTACTTTCATAAATTCATTCCCAAGAAGGTTTAAAATTCTCTCATTTACAATAATTTTAAGCATAACCCCAAGGTACTTCCGCGCCATCTCGGGACGATCTTAGGAACTAAGGCTTACGGCTCTTGTCCTAATGATATGGTTCTCTGAGCAAAGCTCAAGTCCATGGTTGGTTGCATGGCGAAAACAAACGTATGAACACAAGATATATTGGTTTGTCATTTATCCTGACATGCCAACGCCAATCTCACTGTCAATTACAAGCACCAAGAATCAATCTTCCCTGTCTTCAATCTATTATTAAGCATCATTGTGCTACTAAGGAAAAGACATGCCATGCGGGAAGAGCTTCAGTCCGATCCAAACATGCTCATCAATCGTCCCATTGAGGAGACCCCATACAAATGCATTCTCCTGTGGCGAGTGAATGCTTGTCAGATGGCCCCCACTCGTCTTACACCTGACACGATGATAACGTCACGTTGCGTCATGCAATGTCCTCTGACTGCTTCTACTCACAATGATCGACACGTACTCATTGACGGCATCAGTGAAGTTGACTTTAAGGTTCGGCTGGGCTAGGTAGCAGGAATCTCCAAACCCCACCCATCCTGAGCCCGAGCACCGGATCGATTCTCCAGGGCCACTTGTGGCCTCTGTCTCTCCAGGGTCGCGTGTGGTCCCTGTCTCTCCAAGACTACTTGTGGTCCCTGTCTCTCCAGGGTCACGTGTGGTCTGTACCTCTCCTAGTCACCATTCCAACAATTTTCATCACCTCAAGGTATTTCTATGTCCTTCAGTAACAACAGTTACCCAAGAACATAGACATACCTGGACGTGAGGAAACCTTGCAGAGATATCCACGCGGTGAATGACAGTTGGCATCGTTCCAAAATCCATCAGGAAGCATTTCTCCACAATCTTCCCCACCCCCGTGTCCATTTGGCTCTCCTTTTCCCCAGTTCGCATAGTCAAGTATAGTCTCATCATCCCATCTCCATTTGTCACCTGCCAGAAGCAGGAATCTGGCATATAATCATGTAATACGCTAAATGTTGGGATCTCCTTTGTCAAAGCAACTAGGTCCAAACTTAACCTAATTCTCTCTGATAAAAAAAACTTAGGTTTATGCTTAGTTACATGGAGAAACCAAGGAGACGAAAACATGAGAAATCGGTCTGTCGTGTACCCTGTTAAGCCACGCTTTTGCCAAAATATGAACTAAACAAAAATAAACTTAAAAATAAATAAATGCTTCAAGTCATGTCACAGTTCATTTATGAGGAAACCAAGAGATTCTGATACTTGACAATCCACGTGGTAAATTTTCACAATTATTCATTTGAGTTAATAAAATTAATCTGATACTTGGTTCTGGCGGCCAAGAGTCCGAGTTTAGATATCAACAGGAGTTATTTTCCGATATTGCAGGCCCCAGCATTTGGGATGGGAGACCTCTGAGCACTTCACACTCCCATCTCTAAATGTGGGACGTTGAAGAACCCCCGGTAGTACATTTGACCTAGAGTGATATGCTGTACAATAGTTTTCAAGATATACATTTTTGAAACCCTTTCAATAATTTATGGACAACCTGTATTTTTCATTAAACACTCTCAAATCACAATGACGATGGAGAGGGCCCAACAAACAAGTTGTAAAATTCCCAATGTGGAAATAGGTAAAAAAAAAAAGAAGAAGAAAAAGAACCAATCAGTCATTAACGTATACCAATATGAGAGAAAACTAACGACAAACGAGGAAAGAATCAAACAGTATCCGAATGCTTCAGTTTTTCTGTCTCTGATTTTCTTTAATGAAAAGATCAAGGTTATCGACGGTCGGAGGTGCCAACAGAGGTACTACATGGGGAAAACACATTGAATATGACCTCAACTGAAAGAGGTATTGAACACAAACGTCTCTTGGGAATAACCCAAGCATGAAAGCTAACTAAGAGCATGTGAAGATCTTGCAATTTACACTCTCGGTGCCCATGAAGGCCTATTCTGGCCGATACATTCGACACTTTCTCTGCTGTCTTTCCTGAGACCTTTATTGCGTCAGTCTCAATAGGTCGAATTTGGACATTTTAAGTCCACAGGCTCTAACATTTACTTTTTCACGGCGCTCTGGCTCGGAACAGGTTAAGTGCGGATCACGTATCTCAAAGTTGCAAGTTTAAAACGGATCCATGTACTCACAAGAAATGACACGTGATTTCATTTTAAACTGCCCGAATAACCTGCAGGGTCGGTTAATATGGCAAATAGCCTGCATTCATTGAATCGGTAAATATATACTGTACATCCCCACTCCTAGTCCAACTTAATGTCGGACGAGAAGAGGCGGTGAAAGAAGATTTGAAGATTGAGCGAAGCTCATTAAAAGAAAAGAGTTTAGCCGTTTCCATACGATGGTTATCTACGGCACAAAGCCCAGTCTAGAAAACTAGGACATGATCCAGATGAAGTCGTCATTGTTAAAGAACCGACGGATTGTGAATATAGCAGATATGGGGTAAAGCCAAATCATGTTAAAAAAATAAAATTTAGTGACAGTAAAATTTCTTTCCAATTAAGATATTTAGCAACCATCCACTACTTTTACTTCTTGTTTCATGAAAGATAAAAACTTGAAACTAGTGTCAACTGGACGCACTCTTCAAGCACTTTCTGTTCATGCATGACTTATGCTGTTACTTTGAATATTATGAGTTTCTTTTGATTTGAAAGTCTGCGTGTTTTTTGCGCAGCCGTGAGCTCTCTTGAAACATTTTGCTAAAAATTTCCCAAAAAGGGGAATCCATGGAATAACTGGGTTTGACTATATTTCAGTAATGACCCATGACGGCCTTTGTTTCATATTTTTTTATACTTCGTTTCAAACAGCAGCGAATTGAAATTACGAAATTTTACAAATTCCCAATATCCCCTTGTCTCTTTCCCTGTTTCATACAAGATAGACGCTTGAATGCGAATTTCATCCTTTCTTTTGTCAGCAGCAAGATGACAATCTAATCACTTTTCCATGTTCAGCATTTTGCACCATACGATACTAAATACTTGGGAAAATTAACTAAATTATATATATATATATATATAAAGAGAGAGAGAGAGAGAGAGAGTAAGAGTTATTTGGTGCCGAAATTGTTGGAAACTACACAAGGGCAACAGAAAATGTCCAACCTTTGGACCCAGAAGCGCGGGACTTAGAGATGAGAGTCCGAATTACTAGAGACAGCCTGCAGGTATGGGGCGAGGCTAAAGGAAGTTAAAAAGAGAAGGGATAGCGAAGGATTCTATCCTAGAAATTTGTCAGGCAGCCTGCGTCGTCAGGGGGTTGAGGCCACAAGTCTGACTAAACAAACCCTACCCAGAAAGTTTCTACTGCCAGGTGCTACGGCCTATAGAATTAAACAGTTGGACTGTACCTAATGCCCCAGAGGCAACCACGGCTTAAGTCCGTCTGTCAGTGCCACAGTTAACGATCGATTGGCTCGATCAGCCTCGCGACTGAAATGTATGGTAGACTCAAGCCAATGCATTAGATTGCATTAGAACAGGTTCCAGTGATTGGGCTTTTTCCCATACCGTTTTTATATTTTATCCTAGACACCACTTATCCAGTTAGTCATGCATTAGAACAGGTTCCAGTGATTGGGCTTTTT